>JARHVA010001571.1:2475000-2742500 GCA_037957365.1 Torreya grandis
TTTCCTCTTGTAGCATGTTTGACATGTTTTTTATGTTTTTGAAGGAGAACCTTAAAATAAAGGAGACTTTGTCATAGGCTATATTTTAGATAAAACTAACTAGCTAGTATGATCATAAATAATGGTGACTTTGAATTGATTTACTTATAAACATCTAAATCAAGACCCAATGTATTGAAAATTTTGAGGTGATATTTGAGATAGTAATATAGATAAGTTTTAGCTTTTAAAGCTTCAACATTATGTAAACAAATGACTAAATGATCACTAAACACAACATATGATATATAGAAAACTAAACTTACATAAAAATGGAATGCGATATTAACAAGATGCCCCCAAACACTAAGGAAATAATGATGAACAAAAAACATGTGTGATATGATTTTTTTTTTGTCTTTTTATGATTTTTTTGTTTTTTTTGCTTTTTGGCATTTATATCGTATGAAGGCTATAAGACGTAGTATGCATATGATTTCCTAATTTCACCCCATACCAACTATAGATAAATGATGTTGTTTAGATTGGATTTACTCATCAATATCTACTTCAATCCTATTATTAACTCAAAAGATAACATGACCAAGATGAGGCTACTAAACCCACCAAGTGCTACTAGAAAACCACCCTGAAAGTCTTTCATTATTAGGGAACCCTTATTGGATAAAGTTGTCTAGGTAAAAATTTCATTGACAAAGCTCGATAGTAACTTTAATGTATCTTGAAAAGATGTAATTGTCAAATAAACCTACATTGATGTGCTTAATGGTAAAACTAAACTCTATAAATCTTCTAATAGTTTGTCTAACCAACATTGAATACAAATGTCTTTCTCTATAAGGATTACAAGCTATATTATTGAAAAGGACCAAGAACTATGGGCTAATTAGTTCTCAATACATGAAAAAACTAATATATTTTACCCAACCACCATGTATTAACAACCAAATACTATAGAAGTCAAAATAGAATAGATTTGTGTTGACTATTCTTAATTCCTTTCCAAATGTAGAATACTCAAACTGACTATTGTGTGCTTCAAAATTGATCTCAAAGTGAGAATCTGACTTGCTATAATGCCACTCCACTAATTCAATATAATAAGTATGTAATATTGGAGTTGGGATTATTTCTTATAAAATAATAGGGAGATCATTCCATGTTGTGTCTCACCTTATTGACTAGATGTGTGCAATATTTTGGGTGTGAATGTCTTTAAGTATTAGAGAACCAATTCTTTGATCTATGACCATTCTATGGTTTTCCCTTGTAGCTTAAATTAGTGGTTGATGTAGTAATTTTCTTAAAGGGATGCTCTCATTAAGATTTATATATTTGATAATTTACAAATTCCCATGAGACCATTCTAATGGTATCCTCTGTTCTGGGTTCCAGTTGATGCATATAGGTAACATAATGCTGATAGGAAAAGGACGAATCATGTTGATGGTGATAGAACAAACTACTATGATATCATTTATTATGTTAGTAGTAATGATGGATGAAGATTCTTCCCTGCTTATAACATTATTTTTTATTTGCATTTGTGTCCACTATTAAAATTATAGTTGGCACTGAAGAGGATATTGAATTTGATTTTAACTTCAAGAGAAAGAAAATATTATATTTTGATAGTATCTTTTCTTGAGGCTAAGCTATGGATAATAGGAGAGATTTATAAATTATCTTCACACCACACCTCTTTATAACTACTCTTTTGGAGTTAAGATATTTTTGATATAAGGTACTTTTGGGTGGTGCTCTAAAATAGTATGTTATGTCTGTAGGTGGATTGGGTAGTGTCTTCATGTAAATGAGATGTTGATCAAAGGTAGGTGCTTGGTTGTAAATAGTGATTTGATGGATAATGGATGAAGGATCCACATTTTGACTATGATGAGGTACAATATTATTTGGTAATGAAGGGAGATCTTGACATGCTTGTAATATTGGCTTATCAAGTATGAAAAGATGTGGATTATGTTGAATATATTCTAAATCTACCATCTCCTATATTGATAAATAAGAGAGGTGAGCATTGTGATCTATGCATGGATGGTTATGCCTAATATACTTAGCATTTGAAATTTCCTTATGGATATAAGCCTCATATTTAGTAGATGAAAAATGATTTAGTATAAATTTAGGTATACTAGTGGCATAAGGGTATTGTGATGAAGTGTTCTGATTTTCATTTGTAAAAAATGGAAAAGAAAAACTAGCTTAGCTTTGGGAAAACTAATTAGTTAGATTTACATAAAATTATGGATTTGAATCTTGGGACAAAGTGGATGTAAAACCAAATGGTTGATTTTGACTATTATGGAAAGATTGGTTTTGATGGATGTTGGAAGGTGAATTTGAATAAAATGTGTTTGGGCTCGTTTGATTTAGAATTTGGATAGTGGAAGAAATTTTATAGATGTGGGTATTAGAAAATGGTGATGAAGGTGGACTATAGGATTAGTTCATGGAAACACCAAAGTTTGAGCCATATGGATTTATATGCATGGTTTGATTCTGATTAGGTGATGTTTAGTAAGGAGTTGACATGGGACTATTTAGAAAATTTTGGCCACTATAATCAAAGGAATGGTTTAATCCTATCCCCACATGATAATTTTGTCCCAAGGAAAAATATGAATTAGAAGTAGTTTGTTAATGATGATTAAATGAGGAATTTAGAGAGTTCAAATATCCATCCATGTTGTAGCTCAATTGGTTAAAATTTGAGTTTAAATGCACATTCAAACTTGGGTTTTGGTAAGCATAATAACATACTTAATTCAAAGGTGAACTTGAATCAAATTTAGGTGAATTAAACTCTAGATCATAAAATAGGCTATTGAAATTATGATTTGGAAAGGAATTGGGATTGTTATTGTTACCAAAAGACATGATTCTTTTTTACAATGGACACACACCAAAAAAATAATAAAAATAGATAACTTGTAAAAAAAGGATAAAAGCTAGGTAAAAAGTGTGTTGAACAACTATTGGGATTTCTATTGTCACTTACTCATTCATGCTCTCAGTTGTAGCCTAATGTTTCAAGGTGCTAACCATGGAGGATCCTACCATGCCCATGTCCCACTGACTCTAGTTTTGAAGGTATAAGAAAAGTAACTTCTTAGCACTAACTGCTAATTGATGCACTAAAGTTAAACAATAAAGAGGTAATACTAGTATTAAGGTATACATGAGCTTATCTAAGGGGAATGAAACCATGGAAGAGATTGATATGTGGATGCACACTATTGGGTCTTATCCTAAAGTGCCTAACACAATTGTAGGGGTCTTAGTGTGTTGAAAATTGGTAATATTAAATCTTGAGTCTGCTATTGAAACCCTAGGTATTAGAGCATGAAATCCCCTCATGTCATGGTGTGTTTAAAACACACAACTACTTAAGCAATTGAAATAACTAGGTCTTGATTTATATACCCCACCAAAAAATGAGGTTTGGCCTATTACATGGTGGTGAAATCCATGGTCAATAGAACCCCTAATAAAATAAAAAATAAAGAGTTAATACTTATTTTTTATTTCTAGGTATCATCACTAACATGATTCTAAGGAAAGACCATACACAAGATCAATTAAGGTAATAGATAAGTTACAAGATTGCTTTTGATTTCTATTTATCGTCACTAGTGTGATGCCAAGAAAAGAGCATACACAATATTTGCAACCAAACAAGAAGACAAACAAATAGATATATTTACTGTGTAGAAAATAAAAGGTGATTTATTTACTAGGAATGCAAAAGATTGAAAATAAAAGTTGTTATTGAAAACAAATGAAGAAAATTGGCTTAATTTTTTACTTTTTTGAAATTTTATTTGACCAATGTTTTGAAAACAAGGTGTTAGTTTGTTTTGATTGGGTTGAATAATAGGACAACTTACAAAAAGGAATGAAAAACACAAAAAAAGCCTCTATGATGAAATCACTGTTACATAGTCAGGTCAGAAAGGCAAAATTACAAAATGATCATAGAGGAAAAAGACAAAAATATAAAAAGCTTATAGAAACATTATCATTGTTATGATCAATGAAATCACTATGTATAATAATAACATTGTTGTTTAAAAAAATAACTTCAGAGAAAGACAATTTCTATAGAAAAAAATGAAATCACTTTAGAAGGACACAAAATCACTAGACAAAAAGACAAAATCACTATAAATTAAGATGAAATCACTGAAAGGTAGGATGATATCACTCCTATTTGTTGAAATCATTATTTTGTTACAAAATCATTATTCACCTATAAAATATTAAAAAAGACACAAAAATATAAAAAAAAGTGACAAAAATGTTGTTAATTCCAACAAAACTATTAAAATGTGCTCCAAAATCACTGTTACATAAGAAAATTTACAACTGAACATGAAATCTAAGATAACAACCTATAGTCCATACTAGCTAAAAATAAACAAAATTAAATGCAAAAGATAGACAAAAAGAAAACAAAAAGATTAAAAGATGTGGGTAAGTCTCACTATGCATGCTAGAAATGTATGAATTAAAAATATCAAAGATAAAGAATAAGGCTATTCTAAGCTAAATTCTACAAATGTTAGAGAAACAAATGCAAGAAACAATAATAAAAAAACCTTCACAGTTTAGACACAAAAATCTTCCATTGCAATTTAAATCTGATTCTCTCTATTAAAATGTGGTGCTCACTCTTCCAATGCAAATGTGAAATGGGTAGCATTTGGATGCAAAAGATTGACTTTGATTCATTTTGGATGCAAGATTTGATTATGATTTTCTAGATTTTGATTGTGATTTCTCAAGATTTGTGTCCCTTTATTTTTATAATGATAATTTTAAATCTTATTTATAGAAGCCTAATTTATGATCTGATGGTGGAAGATCAATTAGAATTTTTCAAGGTTCCAAATGATAAATAGTTGAAGATGATTCGTCATCCATGAGGATAGGGACTATTTCAACCAGGTGAAGCAAAAAGAGGGGTTGGTTAGTAGAATTAGTCAAAATGGAGTGACAACTCAGCTGAGGAGTCATATGAAGTGGAGGTTTTCATGGATTTAGTTGGGATAAGGGAGAGAAAAGTGGGAGAAGTTTGAATTGGTATATTAAATTATTAAAATAAAGAATAAAAGGTGCATAATTGAATTTTTCAAAAGTATTTAAATAAATCAATTAATTGATTTTATGAAGAAATGTTAATTATTAAATTAATAAGAATGATTAATAAACTTAGGAAGAATGAGTAAATAAGTTAAGGTGCATTTTGAAACTAAATGAAATTTAGGTGTCTACATTACCCATAATATAAGTGGGTGCCATGCCAACCATCATATTGTACCTGTATACACATAATATTTTCCAACTTTTATCAATTATTGATGCTCTTTATCTTGTAGGAACCTATTGAGTATCAATCACTTTGAGTGCATGCACTAAGGGGTGCATCGAGAAATGGGTGGGTAGACCATTGGTGATTCATAGGATTTTTATCCCTTTTTCCAATTATTATCCACACACTCATCTCCTAAAAACCATTCCCTTAAGATTGGTCTTCTCTCTTGTACACTCCTCTAGTCATTTACCACCTTCTATAACCCTTTTCCTAAACTAAAACCCCATTTGATAGTTTACATGACTAGGTTAATTGGGTCAACCTTATAATATTATTGGTGAAACTCATTTAGGGTCTAGGTTAGATCTTGGTCAATCTAGCTTGTGACCTAGTGAGTTATTTATCAATAATGATACTAGGTCGACTGGGTCAACCCTATCAGCTAAAAATTTTGGAAGGGCTTAGGGTTAAATATGCATATATATAAGATCACTTAGCCATTATTTAGAGAAGAGAATAATAATATATATTATGCATCTTCTTATCCACCATTCTACTTGAAGATCAAGCTTAGGGTTTCATACTTTCTTTAGAGATACAAATCTTGTCTTGTGGAGAAGTTTTTTTAGATGCTTTGATATGTTGTGTATCCCAGAGCTGATTTATCCTTATCATCCTTACATACCACAATAACATCTTGTAAAGTACCTTGGACAAGGGAGAGATTGAGGCTCGATGGATTCATCTTCAAAGGTAAGTATTCATAACTTTGTTCCTCCTTTATATATATATATATATATATATATATATATATATATATATATATATATATATATATATATATATATATATATGCATTTATAATTCTCTTCCATAAGTTAGGATTTTGTATACAATAATGTGAGTATATGTCTCTTATGCATGTTTATTTTTATTGTTTATTACCTCTAATTTTTTCCATAAGATTTGGTGAGCACTAGATTAGATTTAATTGTTATTATTATAGTGAATATGAAAACATGGGATTTAATTAGGGTTTTTGCATAATTTTGATTAACTAGAGGATTTAGAATTTAATGATCTTATTGTGGAAAGAGATCCTTTAATTAGGTCTAGTAGATTAGTAATTGGTCATGTTCCTAATTATCTAATGTATCTCCAATTAGAATTGTAAGTATGATCTATATTCTCTGAGATAGGATTAATTTGTAGATATGATGTATTTATGATTGCATACATTCTAGTGAACTTGACGTGAATCTAACCCTTAATGTTTTCTTTCACATTTTTCAATTATATCATTTTAGTTATTATTATTTATATTTATGATACTAGGTCAATAAGGTCAGTATAGTTTATAACTTTTGTGTACAAGTTTAACACATAGTCACATAAAATGACTTTATTCTTTTTGTGTAGGTTTTCATCAGATATAGGTTACTAGATCAAATATATTGACACAATAATCTTATTTAGATCCAAAATAACAAACTAGGTTAAACAAGTCAACTTATTATTCTAGATAGCTGTTAGATAACAAACCAGGTCAACTAGGTTGGTATAGTCATCTTAATAGGTTTTATCAAATAGGGAATTGTAAAACTAGGTAAACTTAGTCGACATAGTTGGTATAACTTTCAAGTAGCATTCAAGGAACTTCAATAGAAATTTCACATTTCTCAGCATCTTCTAACCCCCTAAGGTTCCTTTCTCTCTCTATTTAAATTTAGTTCTTCCTTACAATTCTATTTTACAAAGTTTGTATTCTTTAAAACTACAATCATATAGAAAACTTGGTCAACCTAGTTGACATAGCTCTTAAGGACTCTAGCTTCTACAATATAGTAATGACAATGTCAATTCTATTTTGTAATGTTTGCATACACTATCATTTAAACTAATTTTGTACTATGTTTCCAATTAGAATTAACAACTATATGCTATTAATTACTTAACACTTTCACTTTTAGCTATTTTTAGGATTATAATAGATCACATAGTCTAATTAGGTGTTTTTTCAATATACCATTTAGTTTCACTATTCTTTTCTTCCTTGTAAACACTACCAAATCACATAATTTCAAAATACATTTAAACTTTTATCAAACCAAGGCTTACCTACTTGGATTTCATCACCAAGGGGGAAGATAATTTGGTTTTCTTGCCAAGTATAAACATGTGGTTAATTTTATATATTAGCAAATCACCTGACAACTTTATTTCTATGGAATTATGAAGTGATGGGGTAGGCCCCAATACCATTGCCAACATAGATCCCTTTCATGTTAAACATCTTGAAACCATCCATAGATTGATTTTTAGTTCCCTAATTTTAGCCAAATTCCCTATCACACTTAAAATAACACTTTATAATAATCTAACAACATTTAGGATGACCACTTAGTTAGCATTTACTTTTTAGTTGATTTTTTTCTCTTTTCTCATTGTATGTTGTATTGCACAAACTTTCATTGGCTAGCATTGGTGTAAGGTTTTGTGTTGTGTGCCTCAATTAGATCATTATCATTGATCTAATTTCTTGTGTTTTTACTTTCATTTATTTCTTTCAAGTACATTACACATGTTTTTCCTATTTTCAATCACTATCATTCTATTCAACATAATCTCTTACAAACTATCTATTTTACCTGTCTGCAATACTAAGTTGACCTGGTTGACCCAATATTCATTTATACCTCTCAAATTATAGTACTAATTCAATTTGGTTGACTCTATATCCTTATCAATTTGTTCACTATCTTAGGTTATAGTACTAGGTTGACTCTATCAAATTTTTATCCTTATTAGCTCAATTTTCATACCCTATTTCTAGTACTAGGTTAACCTAGTTGACTTTTTACTCTTATATGTTTGATCCTATTTTATTTATTTTACATCAAATTTACCTTACCTAATCTCTTTCCTTAATCATGAACTTCTTATTTTAATACAAGACTAAGTTTAATTCAATGGATATGATGAGTCTTACCAATCTTAATAGGTTTTCCCATAATAAACTTGTGGCTCCTATCCTAGATGAAAGTAATGTTCATATAACCACTCGCACTACAAAATATGGGATTCCTCCTCATTTCTCTTGACTTCATAAATCTCTCTTCTCACTTGAATATCAACCTAATTTAGAGTATACACTATAAATTCTCTTCTTCATCACTGAGTTTCCTTGACATCAAGGAAATGATCCTTCTACTATTTACCAAATCATGATAAGTGGTCAAGTTAAGGATCATCATTCACCTTCTCCCACATTCTCACATGGATTTGGGAATAATATCTTATTTTATTCTCAACCTCTTCCTTATATTTTGACCCTTTATCATACCATGACTTCTTCTTTGATTTCCTCTACCTCCATTACTAGTATCTATATTAACATGGAAAGTTCTACATATAGTGAGCCTCTTCCAAGACTCACTCTTCTCAATTCCTCCACTAGTGCATTATTTTCTACCCATGGTAATCATGCCTCTAGTGTTGCTTCTTCTCAGCCCTATATTAGTCCATCTTATTCCACATAAGCAAATTATGCCACTAGTTCCTCACTTACTAACAACTCTTCTCAAGATCCTACTAACACTCATAGTGGTACCAAAGCCACCACTAACAAATCCAATACTTTAAAAAAATTAAAAATATTAATCAAATGAATTCTTTTTAAACTAACAATGCAAATAAAATGATGTAGATGCAAAATCATCTTATCCATCTTCAAACCCACCCTCAATAGATGCCATGGGACACACATAACCAAGTTGTTCCCCCACCTCCTCTTTAGGATTCCCATAGTAATATTATCGCTCAAACTCCTCTTATTAATAAAACAATCAATCATATTCAAAATGAGCCTCTTAAATCTCAATTTATTAATATCGATATAGGAGGTATCACCCCTACCATTTCTTATAATGGGTTAATTGATCCTATTCTTCATTTAAAATCATTTGTAAATCTATATAAATATTGGGTCAAATTAAATACCCTTTTTGATACCAAGATATTAGCCAAATCTCTCATGGGTGATGCTTTAGATTGGTACAACCAACTTAAATCTCATTTTATTACTAGTATGGAAGATTTAGTCAATGCTCTAGTCCAAGAGTTCCAAACTAGTGATCTCCCTAAGAATACCTTGGCCCATTTTATAAATTGTAATCAACTTGAAACCAAAATTGCACAAGCTTTCATTAAATGATATAAGACCATGTCCAACAAATGTGAACATAATATGGTTGATGACAACCTTTTCCATTTATTTACCAATGATCTTTTTCCCAAGTTGAAATATCAGGTTTGGAATCTCTCTCCACAACTTTAGAAGAATCCATTGACCAATAAAATAATCAATATTTTTTTATGCATTAGTTTGAGCCATCCCAACGTTCTACAGGTACTTGTATGTTACTCAAAAATAAGAATCATCATGCTATTAATGATGGTGTCAAGGGATCTTATGATACCATTCACACTATTCAATTATTTTTCCTATCTAATATCTATAATAAGCTTCCCTTCCCAACCACATCACTAACCCTCATTTATCTTTAAGCAATAACATCAATGTTCACAAACCTTTTTCCTTAGTGGAATTATAAAAACATCTACCAAGGCTTCTACCATGAGAACTTGATCTTACTCATCCCATGAAATATTGGTATGATCCCAATATATTTTGTTGGTTTCACTCTAGTTAGGGTCATTCTCATGAGACTTGTAGGAAACTTCATAATTTGGCTATGTATTTCCTTCTTGGTCCCAATTTTGACCATGATTCTATCATTCATAAATTCCAACAAGCTTATGGCATTTCTTTCAAATCCCACAAAACACAAATTAAATCTCAATATTTGAAACATGCTAATTCTCATTTAGCCATATATAAGTATCCTCTTCCAAATCACCAAGATAACCAAGACAAACCTACCCTTCTATGAATAATGTTGACAGTATTATTAATCCAACTACTAAAGAGAATGTGATTAATATGACTAACATGTAAAGGGTGGTTTATTTCATTGATATTCAATCCATCTACACACTTATATTATCTCACACATTTCATGTTATCTAAGATTCTTCTCTAACTCAATTTAACTAAGTTGGGGTAAAAAGACCTTATAACTTTTGATGAACCAATTCCAACACCTCCCTTGGATAACACTTCTCACACTATTTCTACCATACCTCCATTTTCTTTTCCTAACACCAATGATACTCAAACTTATATCAACACTTATTCTAATCTATCTTAAACCACACCTACATTAATTACTCCATCTTCTCAACATAATCTACAAACTTTTCCTATAATTAAACTATCTACCTATTATCAACATAAATTCACATGCATTTTTACTCCTCCTTCTAAGGACCTTCTTCAACACTATGCACCTCTTTCCGCCAATATTATTATGGGTTATGATGATTGTGATCATATCATGTAACTCGCTAATCTCCCATACAAAATCCCATTTCTCAAACTTATGTGAACATCTCCATGTCACCATAATTGTCTCATACAACTTTTGTTCAAAATGAACATCCTTCATCCTCCCCTAGAAGGATGTGAATCCACCTTATCTAGATCAAAAGATATCATATTACAATAGTGTGAATAGATGTCTATACATGTTGATCAAAAAATGGACACTTATTTTTCCCTCAAATTACCCATTACTTCTATGATTCCAAATGTGATTCTACTTCATGTAGATGATCTTCATTTGTTTATTATCATCCAAATTGGTGATATCCAAGTCATGTGTTCCTTTATTGATGAGGGTTATAGCACTTGTGTTGTCTCTCTTAATTTTATCAAAACCCTTGGATATTCTAAATGTAATATTAAGTCTACATGAAACACATGACAAGGTTATGACCAAAGGCAAATTCCTCCTTTAGGTTGTGTGTGGCTCCCCATTACCATCCCACCTATCACCATTCATGTGAAGGTGATGATATTCAAATTTACTCTATCTTATAATGTTTTTCTTGGTAGGACATGGACTCATTATATGAGAATGGTTGCCTCTTCTACTTTATAATACATCAAATTTCCTCACAAGGGAGCCATCTACAAGATTCAAGGTGACACCAACCCTTAGAATTTTGAATGATTCCAAGACTAGGGTGTATTCAAGATTATTACCCTTGAATCCTTGCCAAGCATTCCATTTCATGAATATCAATGATTTAACTTTCCCATCAATTTTACATGGGGTTACAATGGTCATCCCAAACTCATCAAGAATATTCCCCCTAACCTCTTATATTTTGATGATAATGAGATTGATGAGATCAATCTCAAGATTAAAAATTATAATCTCTCACCTCATCTCATATTTTAGCTTACCACTTATACACAACCTCATTCTCATAAACCAACTTATAATGACATCCATATTGTCTTAACTAAGACTTGACATTCCATTCATCACACCACATCAGATGATAAGGTCATCCCTACCTACACCATTGATCTTCATACACATGATTATGATGATGGTTACACCTTAGATGATTCATTATTATGAGGTCTAGTTCATGCCTGAGATCTTGAATTTATTCACTAGCATTCCTCTTTACTTCACTAATTTAGTATATATTCCTATATTACATATTATATCATTCCTAATTTTCACATTTTTCCTCTTGATCACAAGGTAGAGATGGTGCACACACCTCTAGTTTTTGAAGAAACTCATAGGATTATGCTTATGGATCATGATGTGAATTACCCCTATTGATTTTATAGATACCACAAACCCTATAGCCTACTTATCCCTAAGATTCATGTAACTATCCTTCATCCCTCTATAGACCCCACCCCTCCCTCAGCAAATCCCAATTTGAATCCCATTTTCACTCCTAATATCACTGAGTCTCTTCCTATTTGACCTTATTACTCTTTCTATCGATCCTTGTCAAATATCTCTACCAACCCCACCTTCTCTTGGTGATGGTTTTCTCCATTTAATGTAGTTGGTTCCTTTGTCTACCAAATGGGTTGATCAACCTTATTATGACATTCATAAAGTTTCTAGTCACTAGAATAGATATTGTTCCCTATACCAAGCTCCCTTAGCTTTTGTTTTACCTCCTCTTATGAGTACACACACCAAGTCTACTCATAGGCATTTTTTTGCTTCCATGACATAGATAACCATTCATCCACACATTATTGTAATCTATGAGAATATATCAACACTCTACATCCTACTACTCATCCTTAAAATAAGGCTATACCTCCCCTAAAAGTATTGCCTAAGTATATTCCTAAGTACAAATATGTATATTGTCTCTAACACCAATGTCACATACATCACACTTATCATTATCACATCCTTCAACAGCATCTTAAGAATCATCTCCTAACCATTCATGTACCTTCTACCCTTCCTCCCACATGTCACTCTCACAAAAAGGTTCCCCATTATTTCCCCATGGTTTTACCCCCTATGGTTCCATCTCCTCATGTGGTCCCTTATCCACCTGTTATTCCTCCACTCATGAATCCTTCACTCATGGACCTTCCCTCACCTATGGATCCTTTGCTACTCATGAGTCCCTCATTTGTGGTACCTTCCCCACTGATGACCCCTTCATCTCCTATAAATTCCATTCCTGTGAATTATCTTGAGAATCCCCTACATGATAGCCCTTATTAGAATGATTCTTAGAGCATTTCTAAATTTTCTATTTGTGAGATTTGACTTGAAGTATTTTCTCAACTTTTAATTAAGATCGATGAGATATTAGTTGCAGTTCACTTTCAACTTCTTAGATACTTATCAGATGTTATGGATAATGTGTGTAGAAAAATATATCAATACTTATGAACACATGCATGGTGTTCTTACATTTTCATTTGGATTGGACATGTGCTCCAACTTTACATTTATCTTTTTTTATATCTTTTGATATTGTTTCAAATTCTTATCTATCTTATATGATGACTTTAGTTTCACACTTTATATTTCTTATGATGTCATTATGTTCTCCTATGGATATATTTTTCATAATTTCATTCTTTTACTTCTTGAGTTTATTTTATTATGACTCCCTTGTTATTTTTAATGATATTTTGTTATCTTATCTCTATAATCACACATAATTATTATTGTGACTTGGTTATACAAACCTTACTCCCTTTAGTAATTCCTTCTTTACCAAGTGATCAGTTATAAAATAATTCATCTCATTATAATCTCCTTTTATCAATCCACTTTGGATCTCCCTTTATTACCTTTCATAAACTAAGCATACACATGGTTGAGACTTGAGATAGCATGTTAGTTCATCATTAAGCCTAAGTGTTTTAGTTAGTCATATATTTAGATACTTAGCTTCCTTTAGCCAAAGCCTAAATCTCATTCACGTGTATCACTTTATCTCTCATGATTGGTCATTCCAAGTTCATATGGATGAGGAATCTTAAAATACATAAAACATTCAAAATCCAAATAATTTAATAAAAGGTAATGATCCAAAAGGCAACATTCAAAATTCTTGAAAGTTAAATCATTATAAAAGACATGATTCTAAGCACGTCTCCTTTTATAGTCAAAGCTTAAACTCCATATTTGGCCTCAAAATAGAGATGAGGTCCATTGGGGTGTAGTATACTAGTAGATTAGAAAAGGAGAAAAAAAAATCTTTTAGTTCTATCTAATTTCTCACACAAGTACCCAATATTCATAGTAGACCAATGGCTCTATAAGGGGTCCTGATGAATGGGAAACACATCATGGGAAGGTAGGTCCATTTTTATTTTCTTGTTAAAAACTACCAATATTGTTTTATCTTAGTATCACACTTATTTTCCTACACAACTTTGTGTCTATAATGAATAGGTATCATTTTTATATTGTTAGTCACTAGTCACTTATTGTCTTCTCATGTCCTTAGTATACCTCATGTCTCCTAAGGTATTCTCATAATATGAATAAATTATTATTATATGAATAAATTATTATTATTAAATTCCCTTTTTCACTCCATAAAACCCTAATATTTACCCTTTATAAATTTTTTTTGTTCACCAATCAATCCCCTAGGGATTCTATTTGTGAGTTACATTGTAAGACCATGGATAGGACCTAAGATTCCTCATAAATTACCAAATTTTCACATTACCATTCCAAACATCCAATTTTTACTATATTTTCACATTAATTACACCTTATTGGTGTTCCCTTTATGAGTTACAGTGTAAGACCATGGATAGGGCCTGGCCTTCCTCAAAAAAAAATTCAATAATCCAAGTCACAACAAAATTATATGTATCAAATATGAGATAAGATGTGATTGATTATGAGTTACACATCATGCACATAATTCCCATATTGATTTAGTATGTTTTATGCTTAATTCATTAATATTTTCACTTTTATATTCTTATTTTTTGATTGCATGTAAGAATCTAATCACGTTTCTTGAGTTTTTCATAATTCCCAACTTGAATTAGTGTGATTAATTTAAGACCATTTTACCAATTTTGTTTCTCTTTTATACTAGTCAACATGATTTAGTATGATTTTAATTGTTATAATTTGGTGTCAAATATTTTTCTTGGTTTAAAAATAAATTTTTACCCTCTTATTTACCACTCTTTGGTTTCTTATACTTAGTCATATTTTGATATTATACATTTCCCAATGTGAAATAGTATGTAGTATATTTGTTTTTGATTACTTATACTTAGCCAAGTCTTTTCACCTATTTATTTTTAACCATGCATGTGTCTTATATAATGAAAGAAAAGAAAAAAACAACACATATATTTCTTATAACTTATACAACAAAAGTGAAACACATGTGATATAAATAAATATATCCATGCATCCACAACCACAACCACAATACAAACAAATAAGATCAACATCCAACTATCAAAATAGAATATCTCTATATGTATAATGTGTTTTTGATAAAAAGTATAAAAATACATTACTCTAGCTCTAAGGATGGGCTCTATTATGTCTATCCTGTGGCCTAGCCACACTACCCATAGATACCTCAGATAGTCCCCTCTAAATAGTATGTTGTAAAGAGGATCTCCAAGATCTCAATCCTACTACTTGTCCTTGTAGGTTGGCCCCCTAAGCTTATAACTATCTTAGCTTAATAGTGATAACCAAATGTGTGTCTCTATCTTAAGCCAATGTCTTCTATGTTTGTGCCTCTCCCACTCCCACCCCTGTTGGTGGATATAGCCCATCTTTGCATGCCTATAATCACCTTCTAGCCTCCCTTACTAGTCTGAACTAACTCACTTGAGTTGGGGTAAATGGTACAATGGGAACATCTAATGTGCTAGAGTCATATGGAACTAGTGCCCCATTTAGAATATCATGGATTGTTATACTCACATGGGATCCCAATCATATTTCTTCCTCATCCATAAGATCTAAAAAATTCAAACCAGATAAATAGTAGATCATTAATATATCTCAAAAGCTATTTATCTCTAATCTATCAACCAAACCTTACACAAATAGTATTCTATCTTCAAATCTTAAGTAAATTATAACCATCTATTATCTATCCCAATGTCACCAATCACCATCTCTTTATCTACTTGACCATTAAGAATAGTCTCTCCATCAAATCATCCTCTAAGTACCTCATTCATGAGATGCCTACCAATAAATTTAAACCCTAGCGTCACCACTTGTGCCCATCTCAAACCTTACCTCAATGGTGACTTTATATACTAGATTTTCCCTAGGCTAATTATTGGATCATCCTAAATTACCACCCTCTATACTCTCTCTCTCTCTCTCTCTCTCTCTCCACTAGCATCTACATCCATGGTGTAATTGAGGTGGTCACCACTCATAATATGGTGTTATTTTTGGTACTTATGGCACTCCTACATCCATGTTCATGCCCTTTATAGCTATTGGCCATCATTCTTGACTTGTCCATGATCTCTCATGTCATGGTCTTATATCTAGTCTCATAAATGGTGCTCCTCCTCCTCCTCTCCCCCTCAATTCTCTCACATGTGTGCCACTAGATATAGCTCTACCTTAAACTATCCTATAAGAGTCATTGATTAAGGGAGTTTGAAATATCCTGTTAAGTGTTCCACTAGATGTATCTCTACCCACCAAGTGTAGTGTCCCATGATCTACACTTATGCTAACTCTAGTACCACCATCGCCCAACTCGACCAAATTATTATAATGTGCATGTAAGATTTCCACATGATCTCTCCTCATGTGATGATTTATAGCATTGGCTCATGGGCATGGCTCACCCACTTGATCCTATCTCCATCTCAACACCTAAGGCAACTAATCATAGACCACATAGGGAAACCTACTTGGTCTGTACATCAAGAACCTCTCATATATCTATGCACTTAGTAATACTATTGGCCGCATGGTCTTCTATCCTCTAGATAACATCTCATACATATCATTCATGAACTAAACCTAAATGATAGAACCTAAACCTTAGAGTGCCCCTTATTCAATATCAACTAACACAAGACTATTGCATATAGTGGTACCTTGTCATCTAACTTGTGACATAGTACTCATGTTATCACAAGTCTTATCATAGCCTTCTAGATATATAGACTTTGGGAAATATAGACATCTAATAGACTCACCCTCAGTCTTGGGTAAATCTTATCTAAGCATGTTTCCCATCAAGCTAATGCTCACATCTCCTTCAGACCATTTAGTATCCCCATAACCACCGATGTCCCTCCTAGAGAAAATCCAAGAAATACATGGACATTACAATGTGATACCAACCTCTATGGTATCCCCATTAACCACCCATCTAAAGGTATTGGTCAAGTGTTCCCAAGCTCCCAAGAACATGACCATTAGATCAAAACTTAGTGGAACTCATCACATCTCCATGATGCCTCCCAAGCATAGTGTAACTAATCTATCTCATTCCACCTTCATTATATGATTCAATATATATAGTATCCATGACATATCCACTAATCGCTAAAATATCTAACACCCCTATAACCATCAAATAACAAAAGATGTATTAGACCTCCATGTCACTTATAATCAAATAAATTCTTTAAATTTTAACACAAATTAATAAATCTTGACTTAATGTATTCATTTTTACCAATTTTACGTATTTTTATCCTAATTGGTCATTTTTAGACTCAGTTGGGCACCTTGGGCCTTAAATTACTAAATCAGCCAACTTTTTACATTTCAGTACTATATTAACCAAATTCATGCATGTTAATACTATATTGTCCACTTAGTAACATACTAAGTTGACTTAATAGTACTGGATCAACCATTTGGACTTAACAAACTAAGTCAACCCTTTCATTTAACCCCTTTATTACTAAGTTGACACTTTGAATTGACTAACTAAGTTGTAAATAGGGTACTAAGTCATCCCTATAACCTTAAAAACTAAGTCATATTATACCTACTAGGTTGAACTTATAAAAACCTAATTTATAACCTACTAGGTCAATTGGGTTGACCTAATTATTTCAAACTACCAACTCTTTGACCCACTTGCAATAAATACCTTTGGCATTTATTACTCTGATTCCTTTTAACCTATTTCCTTGTTTGACCTCTAGTTTCATTATCAACTTCTTGGAGTTCATTAAAATTTATAAAATTGTTTTAATTTATGAATTTATATAAAACACTTAATTTTAAATAAAATTCTTAAAACAAATTTGAAATTCTTAGTTGTCTACCTATGCTACACATATTGCGACCGCTAGACGTCCTTCTCATCTCAACTATCATCTCCTCACCATCTTGGCTCTTTTGGTTTATTTTAGATCTCTTAGAGCTTTATTTTCCTCTTATAATATTCAAATAATATAAAATGATTTCTTTTTCACCCTATTTAAAGTTACTATTCATAATTATTTACCCTTCAAATATTTACCATCAGATTCCTTGTTTTGATCATATCTTTGTTTTTACTAACTCATTTTTTGAACCATAAAAAGTTATAGAATCACGATGTCATATAGAATATTTTCCACTATTATATGCCTATATTGCAAAAATATCAAATTTTCACTCTTTTTGCACTTATATCTATAGGTTCGCCTAATGTTCCTCACATTGGATGCTTTCACATCCCTCACATCTCCTTTATCTAAAACACTAATGTAAGTAAACGTACATATTTTTAATTTTTTTACTTTAATTTATCTTATTTTCTCATTAATACAGTTTATTTAGCATCAATGTTATGTGTCATCATGTTCTATTCTCAAATCACCATCCTATGTCACACTTATGTGACACATGATGATCTTAAAGTGGGGCACATGTATACACATAATATTTTCAAATTTTTATAAATTATTGATGTTCTTTATCTTGAAAAAACCTATTGATTCTTAATCTCTCTAAGTGCATGCCCTAAGGGGTACATTGGGAAAGGGGTGGGTAGACCATTAATGCTTTTTAGGATTGTTATCCCTTTTTCCATTTTTTATCCACACACTTGTCTCCTAAAAACCATTAACCTAGCTTATTATTCTCTCTTGTACACTCTTCCAGTCATTTACCACCTTTTTTACCCCTTTTCCTACCTTAAAACCTCTTTTAATATTTTACATGACTAGGTCAACCTGGTTAACCTTGTAATCTTATTGTTGAAACTCATTTAGGGTTTAGGTCAATTCTTGGCTAACCTAGCCCATGACCTAGTGAGTTTTTTCATCAATAATGATACTAGGTCGACTGGGTCAACCCTTTCCACTAAAACTTTTGGAAGGGCTTAGGGTTAAATCCACATATATATACAATATTATTTCTCCATTATTTAGATAATATAAGAAGAAATAAGATATATTTCACATCTACTTATCCACCATTTTACTTGAGAATCAAGCTTAAGGTTTCATACTTTCTTTGGAGATACATATCTTGTCTTGTGAAGAAGTCTTTTGGATGAATTGATAGATTGTGTAGCCTATAAATAATTTATCCTTGTTATCCTTATATACCACAACAATATCTTGTGAAACAACTTGTCCAAGGGAGAGATTGACGCTTAGTAGGTTCATCTTCAAAGGTAAGTATTCCTAACTTTGTTCCTCCTTTGTAAGAGTAGATAGATATGCATGTGTACTCTTCCATGTATTAAGATTTTGTATACATTGGTGTGAGTATATGTATCTTAGTCATGTTTAATTTTAATATTTATTACCTTCAATTTATGCCACAAGATTTTGTGAGCACTAGATTAGATTTTTTTCTTTACTTATTCTTGGTATAGTGAATATGAAAACCTAGGACTTAGTTAGGGTTATTACATAGTTTTGCTTGACTAGAGGATTTAAAAGCATCTCTAATGATTTTATTGTGGTAATATATACCCTAATTAGGTATAGTGGATCCATAATTTGTCATGTTTTTTATTATATAATGTATCCCAAATTGGAAGTGTAAGTAGGATCTATCTGAGCTAGGATTAATTTTTAGATTTGATGCATTTTTGATTGCATACAATACCTATTATTTATTCTCACACAACTTTATAAACTATACTAATATTTGGAGGTTAATCACATAGGGAATGTTTAAATATTAAGGCACCTTATCTATTGGGTGTACCTCAACCTATAAAAACCTATCTCATACCTACATATTCCCAATAACCACCATGTGTTAGGCACCTTTTCCATCCCACTATCCAATCATTATTTGGTAAGATAGGGATATCAAATTCACCATTTAAGAGTGCCAATGACTCAAGGAAAAAATGAAACAATACCATTTATATCCACCTAGAGGCCCTAATGGACCCTACATATCCAATATATACTCCCCTATAGTAGGGGATCATCTGCTCATACACCTAAATCATGAAGAGTGTGGGGTGACTAATTAAAAGGGATCCCAATATAGACATGTGAAACAAGTATTTGTAACTATGAGATAAGTTCTCTTGGCTCCAAGAGAATAAAACCCCTCTCTCCTTGATCTAGTGTATGCTTAGGGACCAATTGTAAAACAACTTATTAATATCTTATCCCCTAATATTTGGGAGGAAAGGATACTAATGATCACCTTATAAAGATTGGGTATTTATGATCCCTCAATCTTAGAAAACCACACTCAACATTTTGTATCGACATCAAGTATTCCCACATATCCAAAATGACTAGACCAACCTACTACTTCAACACTACTCATCTCCTCCTAGAGGGATACCAATTAACCTATCATTGGTAGACCTTTAAAACTATATAAATCCACAAGAGTTATGGTACACTCTCTTGGGGCATGAGGGAACATGAAAGTGTTCTAATAATGGTTTTAATACGTGATCACATTGTAAAAAAACTTATTAAAGGTGGGGAAAATCCCCACTTGTGATAATTTTAGTATTCTAGCTTGATAAAAAAAGGCCAACTCATCTATTTTCAAAAGAACCATCACTCAAGGGAGATGTTAGAACCCCACTAGGTTTAATTTAAATAACGATGATTTTTTTAAAACTTTAATTTAATAATCAAATTATATTATTCCAAATTAATATATATCAATTGATCTTTAACTAAATTCATATTTTATAATAACTAGTTATGATTCATTTAGATAATTATCAACTAATCATATTCAACAAAATTACAAATTTAGTCCATTATAAAATGTATAACTATTAAATAATAATAACTCAGCCAACTACTAAAAGTTAATACAATAATATTATATAATAAGAGCAACCAAAATATTATGTATCAAGTATAATAATATTTTTTTTTTACATCAGAGTGTGTATAAATAAATACAATGTTCCACAAAACCAACAAGTGTCCATAAACTTATTACATGTAAATAAACTAAAATCATGAATAAGAGTCTCTATCGATTAACTATTAGAGGAGAGGGAGAACATCATTGGATTGATTTTACACACCATAAATAGACCATATATCCCTTGCACAGTCCTCAAATAGGGAATGGCCCTCCCTTTATATATGAGAAGATGATAATAATGTAGGTATAGACAAATCAACTAGAACCCGTGTGTTGTAAGATTTTAACTACATGCAACATAGCATAAATAATTCCATTCTAATATGAAATCATGCATATAATCAAATAGGTGAAATTATAATGTTTAACTATAAACATTAATTTGGCCAAAGTTTTCATATAGTTTAATGATCTATTAGATCAATCATAATCACCCACACAATCTGATTTCATATAATCTAAGTATTATTTACTCTAAATATATGCATGAGAACCCTATCATGATAATAATCATTAGTGTCATTAATACTAGATTACTAAATAATCCATATACAAGAGTTCTATGGATTTATTATACTGATTAGTATTTAATACCATAGTAAATAAATACCATAAATATTGAAATAATCTCATGTTAGATGATAACAACTTATTATCACCTAAATTATTTCTTGAGTTTCAATACAACCAAAGTCCATTTTCTAATAAGGCAATATTACAATTAAATTCTTTTCTAAGAACCATTATAATATTTAAGAATTTACCAATTCCATGAAAATATCCCGTGTTCATAAGTATCATAAATAAAATAATACAAATTTAGGAATTTCATAATAAATCCTAAGCTAACCAACAAATAATAACAAATGCAACATTATTTTTTGTAATCATCAATTTACCAATTCCCTCATAATTTATAACTAAACAACACATTATAAATTAATGATATAAATCCTAGTTTGCATATGAATAATTCTATTCACTATAAATTAATATCTTTTAGCATATCAAATTATCTACATAAACATGTATATTAAGTATGTCCACTTATATCTATATATGTTTAAAAATCTTAACCATTTATTTATAAATGACATGATCTATACATATAAATGGTCTCAAACACACACACACACACACACACACACACACACACACACACACACACACACACACACACACACACACACACACACACACACACACACACACACACACACACACACACACTTACACACTTACACACTTATATACATATATACTTATGCATAATTTTTAGTGATAACTTTTATAATGTATATAAGTGTAAGTGTGTGTGTGTGTGTGTGTGTGTGTGTGTGTGTGTGTGTGTGTGTGTGTGTGTGTGTGTGTGTGTGTGTGTGTGTGTGTGTGTGTGTGTGTGTGTGTGTGTGTGTGTGTGTGTGTGTGTGTGTGTGTGAACTATCACTATTCATAAAGAATATTATTGTCTTTATGTATAATTCATAATTACATATATACGTATGTATATATATATATATATATATATATATATATATATATATATATATATATATATATATATATATATATATTCATATTCTGATATCCCTACTAAATAATATTAACTCATAATTAAACCAAACATTTAATATAATTTAATAAACATTGATCAAACATTTATTGAACTATATTGCACACAACTGATAAGAAAACACAATTTAACTAATAAACTATATTCCATATTCATATTCTTCTATGTATACATGTTTTAAACAGAATAATAAACAATATTATTTTAAATAAATTATTATAAATATAATAATCAAAGTCCTTACATATAAATTAACTATAGTTTATACTTCAACTTAGTCTTGTTACATCATTACACAATCGACTCATTATAATATTTCCACAAAAACTAATAAGTATTTTTACACAGATGACTCAATATATGTTACTTTGATTATTAATATTAAGTCATTCCATTATAACATTGCATAAATTGACTCAAAGTCCACAATAAATCCTTTTAAGCTAGTCGATAAATAAAAATATTTAAATTAAAAGACAATCATATATAGTCAACTTATATGTAATTACATATAGTCTACACATAGTAATAATATATTCATAAATAACTATAACTTGAATAGATAGTTAAGATGAATAATATCACTCAACCTTCCATACATTATTATACCAAAATTGATTCTCAATTTATTTATGTTGAGTCAACATATAAATATTCTTGTCCAATTAATACACAATCATATATATTATTATATAATCACACTAAAATGATCTGAAAATTGTGTTATGACAATAGACATAATTAACTCATAATTATTTATATTGACTCAACTTCCAATCTATAAACAATCATAGAATCAATTCACACATTAAATTGTAGCTAATAGAATATTTTATATAATGTTGACCACAAATGTTTATACTTAGTTGACACACAACCATATATACAAATTTTAAAGTAGATCTTCTATCCATCCATAATAATATTCATATAGGTAGTCCCAACATAATAATACTCAACAATTAAAAATTGAAATGAATCAAATAACTAGTCAAATATCATCTAACAAAAACCCAGTTTAAACCCAAAGTTTAAAATAATGTCCTAAGCCATATGTATTTATTTCAATAAATTAATGAATCTAATAAATACATAACCATTTCAATATGTTTCACTAAATCAAATAAATACACAATCATGTAATGATTATAGGAAACCTTGGTTCATTTCCTAAACCAAAATAATGTATTTAAAACATTTGATGAATACTCAATCATTTAAGCATAAATGGAATAACACACACACACACAAACAAACACACACACACACACACACACACACACACACACACACACACACACACACACACACACACACACACACACACACACACACACACACAGATATATATATATATATATATATATATATATATATATATATATGAATAAAACACATAGCCATACAAATAAACTAAACATAGTAATGCTCAGCCATGTAATAACTATATAGTCATTTTGTTTTAACAGTTACTCTAACTCTTTGTACACATTTTATACACACTCAAATCATGGATTCAATTATGTGGGGGAAATCCTTCTCCCATAGGTTTGAAGCCATAACCCACTCTAGGGTTTTGAACTTCTAAACTACCATTAAAAGAAACCCCAAACAATTTTATCAACTATATAACAATAACACAATTTTTTATAGTTAACTAAATAAAAAACCCTACCTTTGTATCATTGAAGTAGTCTTCCCTTGTCTATAATTGAAAGTTATTCTCTTTCCTCTTATTCTTCTCTATAATCCTTGACTAACCTCCAAATTCAAAAAATTCAACCTATTTTATTATTTTCATAGTCTATTTCATGTATTTAAAAAACACCTAATATCATGGTGACACATTCTCCATCACTCCAAGAAAGACTCACCATAAAATCAGAAATTACTAGAATGCTTTGTTGAGAATTGTCATTGATGTCAAAGGTACATCCTATGAAGGATGATGTCAAAGGTGACTAAGCTTAGTATGGTAGTGTGTGATGTGATAAGATGCATAAGAGAGTGTTTTCATTAGATAATTTTTTCATGTGAGAAAGAGAAAGAGAAAATTTAAAGGTAAATAATGTTTTATGGTTGCATAAAGGTACAAATCATTGATGACAAAGTACATGGGAAGCTTAGTCATGATCCTATTCATGAAATGAAGAGGTATGTACATGAAAATGGATGAACATAAGCATATTAAATATTTATGGCACTATTTGAGCATGCATGAAAGGCATTGAAGCATTCATGGGAGTTTTAGGGTGAGCCTACAAGGGTAGGGCCTCAGTCTAGGTCTACAACTAATCCTCTCTTAGATTATACTTGGCCTAATAAGGTATGAAGATAAAATTTAAAGGAAAGTATGCATATGTGAGCATGGAAAAAGGTGATATAATTTGTTTTAGGCATGTTCACAAAGTTTGAGGTCATGGTTTGAAGTAAATTGTATGAATTAGTGTTTTAGGCCTTCTTGAGTTCATAGAATGAGGTCTTAAGATCTGAGAAGCATTTTTAGACATTTGTTGGCAGTGTAACCTATGCATAGGAACTTGAGATATTAAGGAGAGATCAGTAAGGGTCATAGATAAAATATTTAAGAATTGGTTTTCAATTTAAGGGGCAGTCTTTTATGAATAACCATTAACACCAAAACTTGTGTTAAACCTCCTTAAAATACTAATAAGGACCTGATCTGAAATATATTATTATAATAAGATTAATATAAATTCAAATGTCTAGATAAACTATTAGATCATGTATTCAATTATCTTAGGTACCTCTAGGTGGTGGTGGTTAGTCACATGAGTGAGAAAATGCATAGATATAGGCTTATTTATCAAGAAATTACTATAGCTCTCAAAATTTATATTGGTCAAGAAAATAAAATATATGGGAGAATAAGTTAGATACTAGTTTTTCATGTCCATGATGATTTATGGATAGGTTATATCCTTCAAATGTTCTAGTTTGTTCATTAAAGTTATCTAGTCGTAAACAGACCTAATGGTGCAAATAGTGCAAAATCCACATAGAGATGAGAAGATGAATTTGAGGGTCTGAGCATGTTAGATTGATAAAATTATTATACCCAACCTCCCCTTTTTATTTAAGGAGAAATGAGGACCCACTTTTTTTAGATTATGGTCTTGATTTTGAGCCCCTCTACTAGGTGTTTATATGAATTTTGGGAAAAAGAATGATTGGTATTATGTTTTCATAGGATAAAATATTTTATTGTATTAGGTTCATTCTATTAGGTATGTGTTTATTGAGATTATTCTATTGGACTTATGTTTTGTCTAGTCTCTTTGCCAAGGTGTTTGTTTTGGGACTTATTCTTTTGAGACTTATGCAATTTGTCTTTTTGGGTTTTATGTCTTGTGTGTTTTGTCCATTACCTTTGTCAACTAATTCGTTGTGGACTTTTTTTCATAAACTTATTCTATTAGGGAAATTGTTGTAGACATTTTATCTAAAATAATTCCCCTGAATGAATTGGGTCTACAGACATTTTATCCAAAATAACTCATCTGAATGAATTAGATCTGCATAATTTTTTTCTAAAATAAATCCTCTAATAGATTTCATTTAGCCCTCTATACTTACCCTTCAAACCTTTTGTATTAATCTTTATAATACAATTTTTCCAAAAAAATGACCCTATGGGTACATACCCTTCAGGCTTTGTACAACCTATCCCTTTGGGACTTTTGTCTTGGACCCTTTCCTTGCTAAAACTTTACCTTATGAAGTAGACCCTTCTAACATTTTTTCCATGAAGTAGATCCTTCAGACCTTTTGCACCTACCCTTTAGATTTCTTGAAATGACCCTTCAGACATTTTGAGTGACCCTTTAACTCTTTTCAAAATGACCACCTACCCTTTGGGACTTTATCCCAGCCCCTTTATCATAATATACCTACCCTTTGGGACTTTTGTCTCAAGCCCTTTGCCCTTTGTAACTAACCCTTTAGGATAATTGTCATGGGCATTTTTCCCTATAGACTTGCCCTTCAGCCTTTTATTTGGCCTTTATGAAGAAGATCCCTTGGGACTTTTATTATGGATGAAATGCCCTATGAAGTAGACCATTCATATTTTTTTCTTGATGAAAATAGGTCTTCAAGGTAATTGTTATGGACATTTTTTTTGAAACAATTCTACTGATGGAATTAGTCTATGGACATTTTACTACAATGTTTTTCCTGACAAATGCCTTACTACTAAGAACACTACTATCCCTTACTATACTTAGTTGAATAAAAGGTGAAAATACTTCCCATTAATAGACCCCTACCAACTTGAACTAATAGAGTTTTAATTATGATGAATTATAAGCAAAGTGAATGTAGGGAATTTATGTTACATGAACTGCTATTCAATGCAAAATTTTATATATTCGATGCACAACCATCAAAGCATTCATTGATTTTTAATAAACTTGCATTCAAATTCTCATACTATATTATGCATTAAAGATCCCTAAATACTCCTTAAAAAGAGAATTTCAAGTAAATAGTGATCAAGATAAAATGAAATTGAGCATACAATATGCATAACACCTAAAAGGAAACTGTAAGTAGCACAGACTATATACAATAATGGAATATTCATCCAAGACATTCAAGGGAGAAAATCCACCATCACCATCCTTAATCAAAGATTCTATAGAGTTCACAAATTTAGTGTTTGATTATACCATATTGAAAAATAGATACACCAACTATTTAGAGTTATGGGATGTAGTCAATTCTATGGATGTGTTTTAGAGGAGGATGGGATAACACTCATTACTAGGTTGTTTGTCCAAGAATTTTTAGCTTTCAAATCTCAAAGGTTAAATTTTGTTGTTCTAAGCCATAGGTGATGCCATGTATCAACCACTTATGGGATTTATTTTTCTCATTTAGGATATCATAAGATTCTTTCCTTCATTACTCTATAAATAACATAGTTGTTATATGCATTTTGGGACCTAACTTCTAAAGATACCTATCTTTAAACATACCCAATGCACACTTTGACAAGGATACATTTCCTTAGTTAAATGAAGAGAGATCAATGGAAAAGGCACTATCTTCATGGTTACTCCCAAACCAAACCATCAAATGGAAAGGGAGGAAGCCAAAGGGAGATAGTTATATCGACAAGTTCAGAATGGGGATACACATCAACATGGATTTCTTGAATTGAATTTATGGTATACCAAGTATTCATTTTGTTAATCTAGACTAGGTGTCATTATTATACATGATGCTCACCCATGATGTTGCACATGCCCTAGGTGAGATAATCAGCTTCCATCTAAGAGAATAGATAATTCATAAGGACAAGCATACCACATCTTCAAGAAATTTATATATGTTGTCCTATTTTTTATATGTCATTATGGGAACTTATTATAGAGACCTCAAGGAATTATAGATCTAGCCATAGACTATATCAAAATAAGAATTTGTGACCACTACCAATTTATGTACATATATGCCTACACAAAGAATATGGTTAGAATAGTAGAGGGCATATATTTTTAGGTTTGACAAGTGATTCATGACTCACCCATTCTCATAATTAGACCAAATATTGTAAATATCTTAGATGGTAAGGGGGATTACTTCCTCTATCTAAACTTTATAGTCTTAATTATTTAAGGGATTAAGTTTAATCCTCTCTGTCTCCCAAAATATGTCTTGAAAAATTTGGTAGAGTAATAAATTTCTTTTCAATTATGGTGGAGTGTCAAATAGGAGCTATTCAGGAAGAAGAAAGCTTTGTACTTTGGCTACCATATAACAATTGGGATAATCATCTACACAATGAGGAAGAATTTTGGAGAAGTGGGAGGAAAGTAGATGAGTTATCATTTCCTCATGATTCCACATAGATATTGGGATCCACATGGGTTTATTAAAAGGAATCTACAAAGATTTAACATCCCCTATAGACATATTCCCTATTCTTATGCTTTTTTATTTCTTAATGCAAAGTCAGATGATGATATTTTAGAGAGATATAAGGTCATTAGACTAAAGTAAGATCATTTAATAATGATCCATGATGACCCCTCAATCACTGTAAGAGAATTTGATAGCAAGAAAGCTCTATACAAGTGATGGGAACATTCTAAATTCTAGAAAAGATAGTCTAAGGAGTAATCCAAGGACTAGGCAATCCCTCATCTCAAGTTCCCCCTTTGAAATTAAAGTCTATTAAAAATTAACCTAGGGTGATTGAACCTAATAGGGGATCACAAGCATGTGACCCTATTAGTTTATATTCTGATGAGGAAGAAAAAACACATGAACAACCTACTACAAGTGTCATTCAAGTGACTACTATTATGCCCCATATTCATATTGATACATATATTAGGATAAAAACACAAGAGGTGGCAAAATATACCTATTTAGGCTCTCTCGTATAGCTTAATACCCATTTGGTTTACACAAGGAAGCCTAGGTCTCCAACAGGTAGTCTTATAGTGGAATCATCACAAGGCTTATCTACTACACCTCCATACTTACAACTAGCATAGGGAGAGGTTGTTGTTTCTACGCTATTTCACTTTCTACATTCAACGAAGGAATTAAGAAACTAAGAAGAATGGTCAAGGTTAGATGTTACCTGGATGTAGTCGTGCACACCGAAATCAGACGTTGGAAGGTACTCCTCTTTGGCTGTGGAGGAATGACACCTGCAAAGAAAAAGAGACTAAAACATGAAAAACATTAGATGAGGAGATGGTGGGCTGTCAAGCAAAAGCTTGATCCCTGAAGTATGAAGAATTCCTTGAGGGATATGAACCCACTGATTAAAAATAGAATATTTGATAGAAATAGAAATAGTGAAAGACATAATGAAAGAAATAAAAGACAAAAAGCAAAATGCATACCTGATATGCAGCAAATTGCTCTGCACAGTCGCCGATGTCAGTCTTTGTGTCAGCATTGATCAAGGAAGGGTGCTGACGTCAGTTAAAGTGCCACTATCAGTAGGGGTAATGACTGGCATCGATCAGGGCAATAGTTTTTGGATGGGGTCTGGTCGAGTCTGGACAGGGTTTTAGGATTGCAGAATAGTCTAAAGTTTTGTTTGAGGGTTAGGGAGCCAGTTTAGGAGTCAGAGGGATTGTTTAGGGGTTTGTGCAGAAATTTGGGTAGAGTTACAGACTGTATATTCTAGAAAGGGTGAATAGAGGTGATACGGGAGGAAGTCAAGTCGGGTCTATAATCTGAATCTAAGCTGGGGTGGTGATATCAATTAAAAACAATAACCAGAGAACAAAATAAAAGTATAGAACAAACACTTACCTATTACATGCTGAAGATAGAGTAGAAGACATAATTGATGTTTTCAGTGTGTTGTAGAAGTTCGATGTAGCAGACCTCCAGCAAGATGACTGAAGCAGAATACCTATACCGGAGAGAGAGAATATGCGAGATTTGATTGCAGATTGATTGAATGCAAAAATTGGTTGATCGTCCGTAGGTTGAATGAAAGAATGTTTTGAAAGAAGGTCCGATAACTGATCACAAAACTGATTGGCAATCGAATAACGAATAATGGATAATGGATAATAGATAACAAATCTTGCATTTAGGTTAAGAATGCAGTATTAAGGATAACCGATGCCATCAAAACCACTGACATCGGCCGAGGGGTGATCGACGTTGGCGATGTCGGCCGAGTAGTGACCGACATTGGCATATGCAAAATGGGGACAGAGGCTAATTTTAGCTTTCTACTCATTTTTACATGCTGCTAGGGGCAAGGCTCAAGGGAAAATGGTCGACAGGGGTTAAATAGGCATGGGAAAATAAAATGGGGGTTAAGGGGAGGACGACAAGGGTTAGACACAATTTTGGTGTCTACATTTGCCCCTTTTTGTCTTGTTGGTTGTTCTGGATGAACTGCAAGACAAAAATAGGAGTTGGTTGCCTCAGGTGTGGGATAAGGTTGATTTTGTCTTGTTGGTTGTTTGAATGAATAGCAAGACAAAAATAGGAGGTGGATTGCCCCGATTATGGATGAGGTATTCCCCATCAAAGTAGAAGTCGAGGGAAGGGAACCGAGAATTGAATGTTGATTTGACAAAGAGTAGATGAAAAATGGGTGAGGGTGAACGTGGCAAAAGTTGTGATTGCGTGCATACTACGTCACGAGATGGCCAGGTCAAATTGTCATAGGTCAAGGGTTGAGGAGTGCCAAAATTGAAATAAACGGGCCCTAGCATGTGGTCATAGCTGATTGGGTTATTCAATCAAAGCTGTAGCTCCAATGGGTCATTATGTTCCAGGTATCCCGGGCTCAGGAAGTGCTCCTAGAAACATGAAAAAGTCACAAGTAATGCAGATCAACCGGCTTGCGATCCTATACTTGTGAGGGTCCAAAATATATCCTAAAAACAATTTGGCTAACCAGTCATGACTTAGCATACAGGCAAAAACAACCAAGGAAACATTGTCTTGGAAGTGGTCGAAGTCAGAGGAGATAGGCATGATCTCCAATGGTCATTGGTCGAGGTGGATAAATGGACAAAAGGATGTGGCTGAGCTAACCTCAGAAGACGTTATGTGATCTGAGTGCTACCTACATAGCCCTTGTGTGAAGGGCCTTAGGCCAATGTAGTTCTCCCTAAAAGGGAGGAAGGGTCAAAGGGATGGAATTGGTCTTGGTCGAGGGCAAGGTCATGGTCAAAAGGAGGAAAGAAGGTTTGTCCATCAGAGAGATGAATAAATAAGGGTGGTCAAGCTAACCCCAGAAGATGTTATGTCATCTGAGTACGGCCTACATAGCCCCGGTCTTAGGGCCTCAGACCAATGCAGTTCGAACTAGTTGAGAAGATGGGTCGATGATTGGTTTGGTCATGTGTTGAAATGATGAAGAGAAAAAGATGTTACAGCCTTTTCCAAATGGTGTATTCTGCAACATTGGTCGAGTGGTTGTTCATCCCTAGAAATTTTCCATATTCGTGATGGATGTATGCTAAAGATGAATTGAGGTCTATTTATGCTTCAACAAGTATTAGTTTATGCTTAACATAAATTGCGTCTGGTCGATAGTTTCCATGTGTATTGGTGTCCATAGAAACTAGTGTGAATAGGCTATGGGAGTGGCTTAAAAAGAGAGTTGAGTTGAGTTGATTGACAAGTGATGAAGTTGAATGTGACCAAAGTGCAGAAGAAGTGAAAGGCATATTGCTCTTTCATTGACAAGGACTAGAATGACAACACAGATAGGGGTTATTAAAACCAAGAGCCCCATTCGGTCATGACGTTGTTGACCATATGTTGTGTTAGAGAGGTAATCGAATCACTTTGAAATTAAAGTGAGCTCGAAGTCCCTTGAGCAAGTGATAAGAGGAGGATAGGGTAACCCATTTTAGAGCAGAGATAACTTTGCCCCTTTTTATAGGAGACCCTGAGACAACTACAAGCCAAGTCCATAATTTTTTTTTTGGTGCAAACTGATCAATGCGAGAAGTCTGCATAGAGATGTCATTTGCTTGGTGGTCATTTGCAAAGCTTATCAATGCGGGAAGCTTCTAAGAAAGATTGTTGTTTGTAGCAAGAGTGAGTCATAGCCATCCTTTCAGGGAGTGGTCTATATTTTGCTTTATATAAAAGGGATTTGAATAGCTGTCCTTCGAGGGAGCAGTCTATTAGCTACAACAATGATAGTACAGCTATCCTTTGAGGGAGAAATTTGCCTTTTAATTCTAATTTGGTGACCTTGGATATTTTGACATCTTGATTTGTTTTGACAAAAAATGTGAGTCATGGACAAGACTATGGAAGTTCAAAGGCTCCCTTTTATTAGGACAAATCATTCATACTGTATAAAAGGGTTATAGAGGAATTGTTAAGAGGAATAGGGATGAAAGGAATTAGGACTAAGAGGATGGGGATTGCTCAAGGGATAAGCTCAAGGTAAATGTCAAGTGGATAAGTACTCAACTAGCAATAGAACGGTCATAGATGCAACGCATTAAGAGGCTCAGGTTCTGGTCATCCATCAAGAGAGGACAGACGATAAGTCCCTGATCCATACTTGTGTGTGATAATGAAAGGTCCAAGCCAATTAGGGGAAAACTTGCCTCATTTACTTCAGTCCATATTAGTCACATGTTGATGATGATTAAGAAGTTGGTTGATGTGGTCACTGATTTGTCGAGACTGGTCGAGGGCCGAGTCGAGACTGGTGTTTGGTTGAGGTCATGATAGGTAGTATAAAGTCAAACTCCCCCTAGCCATTTGGTGGTAGGAAGAAATTCTAACACCCAGTGTGGATGAGATGGAGAGAAGATGAGGGGGAGAGACTTGGGTACCCACCTGGTTGATAGGTCAGGGGTTCCCAAGCGAATGGCATTTAGGCATTGAAAAGGTTAGGAGGGATGGAAACCACCGACTCCAAAGGTGAAGGAGGAGGAATGGATGAGCCTGGAGATTGGTCAATGGTTAGCTCAGGGCAAAGGTCTGTAGGGGCCTGAGTGGGGTCATGATATCCCAAGCCATATCATTTCTTGGCATCGTCATCATTGACCGGCTCAATAGGCTGATGGGAGCCTTGCTCATAGCGTCTAAAACCAAAACCCTTCCATGCACACCTATAAAGGTATGTGTGTGCAAAGGCAGGGTTGCTAAGAAATGAGAAGTCTAATGTGAATGGTTGGGGTGAAGAGAGAGGGTTGCTATCAGTAGGAGCTTGATTGAGCCACCCATAGACAAGTTTGGAGGTGAGGAGGACCATAAGGCATGACCATCTTGATCTGATGGTTGTAATTGGGGATATGGTGAAGGCATCCATACTCTTGTGGAGTTTGGAACATGTATAAGGTTAGCAAGCGATACTCCCCCAATGAAAGTCTTTGGAAGATGTCTTCCATGGGGTTTGTGGTCATCGCTTGAAGAGGAGGTGTGAGGGCGACCGCCTATTGCGAACTAGTCGAAGCTTCCGTGGATGGAGGTGATGTTGGGATTGATGGCTTGATAGGAATGAGGATGTCATTTGGATGGTAGGTGGTGTTACAAGTTTTGAAGGGTGAAGGGTCAGCGGGAATGGTGTGGACTTGCCCATCGTGCTCAAATTTCACATAATAGTGCAGGGTGGAGGGGACACAGGCCATGGCACGGATCCAGGGTTGGCCCAGTAACATGTTGTATTGAAACTCTCCTTCAATGATATAGAAGAGGTCCAGGAATGTGTGTGGACCAATGCAGATGTGAAGGATGACTATGCCAATGGTTGTGGTAGTGGTGTCATTAAAGGAGTGCAAGATTGTGTCAATTTTAGAGATGCAATTCTTGGGAAGAGCCAACTAATCAAAGGCATGGGTAGAGATAATGTTGATGTTGGTGCCTCCATCGATCATAACACATTTAATGCGTGTCCAATCAATATAGGTAGTGATGAAGAGGGTGGCATCTTGATATTTCATGTTGGATGTGGGAATCTCAGAATTATTGAATGTGATGGAGGCAACAGGGGCTAAAGAGTGGACAACGGCAGCAAGTGGCTAGGGGTCCTCGAGTTGGACCTCCACTGCTTGCAGGCCTCTGATGAGGGCTTGATGATGTTGAGGTGAGGTTTGGATGAGGTCATAGAGAGACATCTTCACAGGCATTTAGTGAAGCTGTTTCAACATGGAGTCATGAATTGCCCCTGAAGAGGAAGAAGAAGAGGGTTGTGGCGTGCCAAGGATAGAAATCTTAGGCTTGAGCGGTTGAGGTGGATTGATGAAAGGGTAGGTCCAAGGAATGGTGGCTTTTTCTTTTGCCTTGTCCTTTTGTGATCTAGTGGTTATGTGAATGGAATTGATTTCAAAGATAGGAGTTGAAGGAGATAAAGGGGTTGTAACCTGTTGATGAGATGTTGATGGGTTTGAAGAGGTTGGAGGGTTATGAGGAGTCAGGGGTCATTCGAGAGTGTCATAAAAAAGAAGGGTGTCTTTCTCTAGATAGCGGTGAATGACAGCCTTGAGGGCACATCAAGTCTTGGTATCGTGTCCTGGCGTATGATGGTATAAGCAAATCTTCGTGTCGTCGAACCAGGAGGGCTTAGACCTGAGGGGTTAGAAAGGCTTAATGGGTGGAAGAGTTATGATGGAAGTCTACAAAAGTTAGTGCAAGATCAAAGAGTATGAGCCCACTAAAGGGTCCGTGCTCATCGATGTGTGTGATGCTGGTGACTTTTGCTTGGGCAGAGTTGGAGGAGGCTTTCGTACCACCTTCTAGATTGATGGTGCAGTGACAGACAGAGACGGTACTTTCTTTGTGAGAGGTACTACCTTTTTAGGAGAGGGTAGGCTAGAGGTAGGCAAAAGAAGAAAAGGAGGCAACTAATTTTGATTAGAGGTCAGAGTGGGAAGGACTCTAGTCAAGTTTGAAAGATGAGGGCCCAAAATGGAAGGTAATGGTGATGGGGGAGGAGGCATTCACTTCTGTGGTCTGGCAGTCTTCTTTGACTTGGTTGGAAGACTACTATTGGTCGAGGTCTGGTCTAAGTCCACCTTCACATGTGGATGAGTGAGGTTGGAGATAGGGCGAATGCCAAGTGACTTGATAAGTTTAGATGGGGTAGATGAGGGTTTCGGTCTAGATGCGGTTGATTGAGGTGTAGATGGTCTAGAAGTGGAAGTTTGGTTTTTGTTGAGAGTATTGGGAGATTCTGCCATGGGAGGATTAGCAGCATGAGATGAGAGGGCACGGGCATGTTGAAGAGCTGTGAGATGCTCCCACAATACCTGATGCTCCACTTTCCTTGAAGGGAGAAGTTTGAGTTTCTCCACTAATCGGGAAAATGGCTAAGAAGATGTTGGATGAGGTTTGGGTTCTTGAGAAGATGTTGATGGTTGTGGGACCGAAGGTGTGGTAGTCTCATTCCCAAGGCATGATGAAGTCATGACAGGTTCGTCCTTGGTTGGAGATGAAGGAGAGGCAGGTTCTTCCCTGGGTGGAGAAGAAATCAAAGAATGAGGCTCCTCAAGTGGGTAAAGGGCAGGGATGATTGTGCCCTCCACTTGCGGTCAAGGAGTAGGAAGGGTTGGGTCCTCCATGGGCAGCAAGAAGGAAGATGGTGAAATTAGCAGTTCTGGTAAGGTGGAGGCATCCTCTAAGATAAGAGAAGTTGACGGAGAACTAACCAAAGAGGGAGGTTCGTCCACATGCGATGGACTAAGGGGTGGACTGACTTCTTGAGTTTGTGAAAGAGTTTGGATGGGGATGAAGGGCGAGACTTTATTGACTGTTCAAATGTTGTGTTCATGAGTGTCATTAATCAAGGTCTGGACATTATTTTGAGTTGGTGGATGATTCGGGAATGGTTGTTTGAAGATGTCGATACCCTGATTAGGTGGTGCATTGGGATTGTCTAGGATGAGGTCACCCTTTTCAAGCATGTCTTGGATTATGTTTTTAAGGGTTTTATAGTTGCTCGTGTCATGGCCTTTAACAAGGTGGTAGTTACAAAAGTTATTTTCCCTATACCACGCAGGGATGGCGCGTGAGGGATCAAATTGTGGAGGTGGTCAGATCTAGGGGAGATTGAGGACCCCTTATTTGATGAGTTTTTCCAACACAGACGCGTATGATTCTCTGAGTGGAGTATACTATCGTTGTATGTATCTTTGCTGGAATTGGTAGGTGATGCTTTAGGACGTGGATGGTTCAGGCTGGTTAGTTGAAGGGGAAGAGGAGGAAGATCTAATGACCACAGCATTTGCTGAAGCTTTAGATTTAGGATTGGATGAGGAAGGCTTAGAAGAGGGGTCATTGGTCTTGGAGTTGGGATTCTTACTCCACAACTTGACTTTATTCTCCTCGATGGCATGTAACTCAAGTTTGCAGGCCATCGTGAAGGCTTCATTGAAGGTGTGGAAGGTCTGAACCCTTAAGGTGGAAGAAATATGTTTGGTGCAGGCTTGGGATAAAAGTTCAATAAGTTCAGGTTGGGGTAAAGAAAAGGAGAGTTGATTGATGAGGCCCCTCCATCGAGCGACGAAATCAGCAATGGATTTATCCTCGAATTGGCAGATAGAATAGAGTTCTATGATTGAGACCTTCTTGGTGATGTTGATAGAGAAATGATCAAGAAAGAGCTGGGCTAGCTGAGTGAACATGAAGAGGGAATGGCTGGTAAGGGAGCTATACCATTCAAGTGCAACACCTAAGAGAGACATAGGAAATGTGCGTAAAAGCAACGCATCGTCGTGGGTGATAAGGTAACAGGCATGTCTGAATGCTCGTAAGTGCTGTTGTGGGTCTTCCTTGCTTTGAAAATAAGAAAACTTAGGAAGTTCCCACTAGCTGGGATATGGCTTGATCGAGACATAAGGATGAATAGGCTCATTGCAAATTTGTTTGTATGAGAGAGTATTGCGTGAGCCGAAAACAGAGGTCTCTAGGCTAGACATCTTGTCCATCAGCATTTTGATGATATCTACTGATGGATTAGCGGGTGGAGCACCCCCTAGATTATAAGGTGCTTAAAAGAGGCTAGAAGAGGCATACGACATAGTCAGTTGTACCAGTAAGGGCGCAACATATGGATGACTAGTCGTAGGGATAAAAGAGGAGACTAAGGATGGTTGGGTAGAAGGCATGGCTAGGCTCGATGTTGCCATGGGAGGTTGGTTAGTGGTAACATGGGCCAATGGATAGGTAGCCACCCTAGTGTTGATAAGAGTAAGGGTAGGTGGATTAGAGATGACCAAATTTGTAAAGGGGGTAGAGAGTGGTTGAGTGGGCTGAGGTTGATAGGGGGCCAAAACCTCAGTGGAAGTGGGCCCAAAGATGGAGGGAGAGGCCACACTTGGATGGTTGGTTAAAGGCTGGTCATTGGTTGAGGAAATAGCCTAGGTGTCTAAAGGTTGAACTACAAACGTTGTTGATATGACCGCAGTCTCGAGAAGAGAGGTCGGCATTCTATAAATTGGATTGCCCAAGGAGTCTCACATTTAGCTATTCACGAGATAGTGTTGCAAGGCTTTGATGTTGAGGTCCAAGAATCGTGCAAAATCTTGGTCCCCTTCTGGGACAATAGGAGTCTGGGTCGGGGATGGTCTAGTAGGAGTTCTTTCAGTCTCTGAGTGGAACTCCATTATAGGACTGGTTATGGACGGGGTAGACAGAAGCGGGTGATGCCTCGCATGATCGACTAGAGCCTTGGCTTGGCTATGAGTCAGAACCATTCAAGGTAAGAAAGAACATCCTCACAAACTCAAACAAGCAGATAAGAATAGAAAAGATGAAGAACACAAGCAGATCCTAAAATAAAACCCTAGGAGTAAATTATTAGGATTATAGTGGCTTATGCCTTAGAATATGTGTAGAGGTATATTGGCTTTTGAGTCAGGTCCTAGAAGAAGTAGTCTATGGATGGTTTCAGGTTAGTTATGGTGCTCAAAAGTCTATGTTAGGTTTCGTACTTGGCCTGGTGCTAAGGAGAAAGCTCCCCTCACTTCACGAGTCCAGTGATAAGTTGGTCTCACTTAGCCAAAATATACTTCCCCCAGAGATTAGACTCTGCCAGAGAACAGAGTGGGCTTTCCCCTTGGTGATGAAATCCAAGTAAGATCACCGGGACGGGTAAGGTATCCACTGGGTGATGAAATCCCAGTTGGGCCTTGTCTCAAGTAAGTTAAGATGTTTGTTTTGTGCAAGTGGTTTGGTCGTGTAACATAAAGTGGACTAGATTAATTCAATATGTGGTTATTAATTACTAGGTATGGTCTAAGAAATGTAAGCAAGCAGAAGTGAAATGTAATGTGTTTTAAGCCCAAGTCCAGATGTGAAGTTGGAATGAAAACAAGTTGAGAAAGGGTTGAAGAATATGATTTTTGACTAGTCTATAAGTGCAAGAAAAGAAAGAAAAGTTCTTTTTAGTCTTACTGATGGTGTCATTTAGAAGAGACGAAAGAGGTGAAAAGGGAGAAAACTAATGCACCTATATGAAAAAAAAGAAAGAAAGAACCCAAGGAAGGCCCTAGGGTCCCACCGGGCGTGCCAGAATGTTTCTACGCTATTTTGCTTTCACATTCAAAGAGAAAAATGAGAAACTAAGAAGAATGGTCAAGGTTAGATGTTACCTAGATGTAGTCATGTGCACTGAAATCAGACGTTGGAAGGTAATCCTCTTTGGCTATGGAGGAATGACACCTGCAAAGAAAAAGAGACTAAAACACGAAAAATGTTAGATGAGGAGATGGTGGGCTGTCAAGCAAATTCTTGATCCCTGAAGTATGAAGACTTCCTTGAGGGATATCAACCCATTGATTAAAAATAGAATATTTGACAAAAATAGAAATAGTGAAAGATAGAATGAAAGAAATAAAAGACAAAAAGCAAAATGCATACCTGATATGTAGCAAATTGCTCTGCACAGTCACTGGTGTCAGTCTTTGTGCTGGCGTCGGTCAAGGAAGGGTGCCGTCGTCGGTTAAAGTGCCAGTGTTGGTAGGGTAATGACCAACGTCGATCAGGGCAGCAATTTTTGGACAGGGTCTGGTTGGGTCTGGATAGGGTTTTAGGATTGTAGAATGGTCTGAAGTTTTGTCTGAGGGTTAGGGAGCCGGTTTAAGAGTCAGTGGGATTGTTTAGGGGTTTGTGCAGAAATTTGGGTAGAGTTACAGATTGTATATTCTGGAAAGGGTGGATAGAGGTGATACGGGAGGAAGTCAAGTCAGGTCTATAATCTGAATCTAAGCTGAGGTGGTGATATTAATTAAAAATAATAACCAAAGAACAAAATAAAAACATAGAACAAACACTTACCTATTACATGCTGAAGATAGAGTAGGAGACATAATTGATGTTGTCAGTGTGTTACAGAAGTTCGATGTAGCAGACCTCCAAAAAGATGACTAAAGCAGAATACCTATACCAGAGAGAGAGAATACAAGAGATTTGATTGCAGATTGATTGAATGCAAAAATTGGCTGATCATCCATAGGTCGAATGAAAGAATGTTTTGAAAGAAGGTCCAATAACCGATCGTGAAACTAATTGGCAACCGAATAACGAATAACAGATAATGGATAATGGATAACGGATCCTGCATTTGGGTTGAGAATCCAGTATTAAGGATAACTGACGCCAGCAGGACCACTGACATCGACCGAGGGGTGACTGACATCGGCGATGTCAGTTGAGTAGTGACCAATGTTGGCAGATGCAGAATGGGGACAAAGGCTAATATTAGCTTTCTGCTCATTTTTACATGCTGCCAGGGGCAAGGCTCACGGGAAAATGGTCGATAGGGGTTAAATAGGCATGGGAGAAAAAAATGGGGGTTAAGGGGAGGACAACAGGGGTTAGACACAATTTTGGTGTCTACATTTGCCCCTTTTTGTCTTGTTGGTTGTTCTGGATGAAATACAAGACAAAAATAGGAGTTGGTTGCCCCAGGTGTGGGATAAGGTCGATTCCATGTTGTTGGTTGTTTGAATGAACAACAAGACAAAAATAGGAGGTGGATTGCCCTGATTATGGATGAGGTATTCCCCCTCAAAGCAGGAGTCGAGGGAAGGGAACTGAGAATCGGATGTTGATTTGACAAAGAGTAGATGAAAAATGGGTGAGGGTGAACGTGGTAAAAGTCATGATTGCGTGCATACCACGTCACGAGATGGTCAGGTCAAATTGTCACAGGTCAAGGGTCAAGGAGTGCCAAAATTGAAATAACCAGGCCCCAACATGTGGTTGTAGCTGATCAGGTTATTCAATCGAAGCTGTAGCTCCAATGGGTCCTCATGTTCCAGGTATCCCAGGCTCAGGAAGTGCACCTAGAAAAATGAAAAAGTCACAAGTAGTGTGGATCAACCAGCTTGCGATCCTATACTTGTGAGGGTCCAAAATATAGTCTACGCACAATTTGGCTAACCAGTCATGAGATAGCATACAGGGAAAAAAAACCAAGGCAACATTGTCTTGGAAGTGGTCAAAGTTAGAGGAGATAGGCATGATCTCCAATGGTCATTGGTCGAGGTGGATGAATGGACAAAAGGATGTGGCCGAGCTAACCTCAGAAGATGTTATGTGATCTGAGTGCTACCTACATAGCCCTTGTGTGAAGTGCCTCAGGCCAATGTAGTTCTCCCTAAAAGGGAGGAAGGGTCAAAGGGATGGAATTGGTCTTGGTCGAGGGCAAGGTCATGGTCAAAAGGAGAAAAGAAGGTTTGTCCATCAGAGAGACGAACAAATGAGGGTGGTCAAGCTAACCCCAGAAGATGTCGTGTCATCTAAGTGCTGCCTACATAGCCCCAGTCTTAGGGCCTCAGACCAATGTAGTTCAAACTAGTTGAGAAGATGGGTCGATGATTGGTTTGGTCATGTGTCGAAATGATGAAGAGAAAAAGATGTTACAGCCTTTTCCAAATGGTGTATTCTGCAACATTGGTCGAGTGGTCATTCATCCCTAGCAATTTTCCATATTCGTGATGGACGTATGCTAAAGATGAATTAATGTCTATTTATGCTTCAACAAGTATTGGTTTATGCTTAACATAAATTGCGTCTGGTTGATAGTTTCCATGTGTATTGGTGTCCATAGAAACTAGTGTGAATAGGCTATGGGAGTGGCCTGAAAAGAGTGTTGAGTTGAGTTGATTGACAAGTGATGAATTTGAATGTGACCAAAGTGCAGAAGAAGTGAAAGGCATATTTCTCTTTCATTGACAAGGACTAGAATGACAACATAGATAGGGGTTATTAGAACCAAGAGCCCCATTCATGCATGATGTCGTTGACCATATGTTGTGTTAGAGAGGTAATCGAATCACTTTGACATTAAAGTGAGCTCAAATTCCCTTGAGCAAGTGATAGGAGGAGGATAGGGTAACCTATTTTAGAGCAGAGATAACTTTGCCCCTTTTTATAGGAGACCCTGAGAAAACTACAAGCCAAGTCCATGATTTTTTTTTGGTGCAGACTGATCAATGCGGGACGTATGCATAGAGATGTCATTTGCTTGGTGGTCATTTGTGAAGCTGATCAATACAGGAATCTTCTAAGAAAGATTGTTGTTTGTAGCAAGAGTGAGTCATAGCCATCCTTCGAGGGAGTGGTCTATATTTTGCTTTATATATAAGGGCTTTGAATAGTTGTCCTTCGAGGGAGCAGTCTGCCTTTTGATTCCAATTTGGTGACCTTAGATATTTTGACATCTTGATTTGTTTTAACAAAAAATGTGAGTCATGGACAAGACTATGGAAGTTCAAAGGCCCCCTTTTATTAGGATAAAGCATCTGTACTGTATAAAAGGGTTATAGAGGAATTGTTAAGAGGAATAGGGATGAAAGGAATTAGGAATAAGAGGACGGGGATTGCTCAAGGGATGAGCTCAAGGTCAATGTCAAGTGGACGAGTACTCGACTAGTAGTAGAATGGTCGCAGATGCAATGCATTAAGAGGCTCAGGTTTTGGTCATCCATCAAGGGAGGACAGATGATAATTCCCTTTTCCATACTTGTGTGTGATAATGAAAGGTCTGAGCCAATTAGGGGAAAACTTGCCTCGTTTAATTTGCTCCATATTAGTCATATGTTGATGATGATTAAGAAGTTGGTTGATGTGGTCATAGATTTGTCAAGACTGGTCGAGGGCCGGGTTGAGATTGGTGTTTGGTTGAAGTCATGATAGGCAGTATAAAGTCAAACTCCCCCCAGCTATTTGGTGGTAGGAAGAATGTCTAACACCCAGTGCAGATGAGATGGAGAGAAGATGAGGGGGAGAAACCTAGGTACCCACCTATTTGATAGGTCAGGGGTTCCCAAGTGAATAGCATTTAGGCATTGAAAAAGTTAGGAGGGATGGAAACCACCAACTCAGTAGGTGAAGGAGGAGGAATGGATGAGCCTGGAGATTGGTCAATGGTTAGCTCAGGGCAAAGGTCTGTAGGGGCTTGAGTGGGGTCGTGATATCCTAGGCCATATCATTTCTTGGCATCGTCATCATTGAGCAGCTCAATAGGCTGATGGGAGCCCTACTCATAGCATCTGAAACTAAAACCCTTCCATGCACACCTATAAAGGTAAGTGTGTGCAAAGGTGGGGTGGCCAAGAAATGAGAAGTCTAATGTGAATGGTTGGGGTGAAGAGAGAGGTTTCTTATCAGTAGGAGCTTGATTGAGCCCCCCATAGACAAGATTGGTTTAGAGGTGAGGAGGACCATAAGGCACGACCATCTCGATCTGATGGTTGTAACTGGGGCTATGGTGAAGGTGTCCATACTCTTGTGGAGTTTGGAACATGTCTAAGGTCAGCAAGTGATACTCCCCCAATGAAAGTCTTTAGAAGAAGTCTTCCATGGGGTCTGTGGTCATTGCTTGAAGAGGAGGTGTGAGGGTGACCTCTTGTTGCAAACTGGTTAAAGTTTTTGCGGATGGAGGCAATGTCGAGATTGATGGCTTGATAGGAATGAGGACATCATTTGGATGGTAGGTGGTGTTACAAGTTTTGAAGGGTGAAGGGTTAGCGAGAATCATGTGGAATTGCCCATCATGCTCAAATTTCACACAACGGTGTAGGGTGGAGGGGACACAGGCCATGGTGTGGATCTAGGGTCGGCCCAGCAACATGTTGTATTGAAACTCTCCTTCGATGATATAGAAGAGCTTTGGGAGTGTGTGTGGACCAATGCGGATGTGAAGGATGATTGTGCCAATGGTCATGGCAATGGTGTCATTAAAGGAGCACAAGATTGCATCAGTTTTAGAGACGTAATTCTTGGGAAAAGCCAACTGATCAAAGGCATGGGTGGAGATAATATTGATGCTGGTGCCTCCATTGATCATAATGTGTTTAATGCGTGTCCGATCAACATAGGCACTGATGAAGAGGGCGGCATCTTGATCTTCCATGTTGGATGTGGGAATCTCAGAATCACTGAATGTGATGGAGGAAATAGGGCCTAAAGAGTGGACAAGGGAAGCAAGTGGCTGGGGGTCCTCTGGTTAGACCTCCGCTGCCTGTAGGGCTCTAATGAGGGCTTGATGATGTTGAGGTGAGGTTTGGATGAGGTCATAGAGAGACATCTTCACAGGCATCTGGTGAAGCTGTTTCAACATGGAGTCATGAATTTCCCCTAAAGAGGAAGAAGAAGAGGGTTGAAGTGCACCAAGGATAGAAATCTTAGGCTTGGGTGGTTGAGGTGGATTGATGAAAGGGTAGGTCCAAGGAATGGTGGCTTTTTCTTTCGCCTTGTCCTTTTGTGACCTAGTGGTTATGTGAGTGGCATTGATTTCAAAGATAGGAGGTGAAGGAGATAAAGGGATTGTAACCTATTGATGAGATGTTGATGGGTTTGAAGAGGTTGGAGGGTTATGAGAAGGAGTCAGGGGTCAGTCAAGAGTGTCCTCAAAAAGAAGGGTGTCTTTCTCCAGATAGCAGTGAATGACAGCCTTGAGGGCATAGCAAGTCTCGGTATCATGTCCTGGCGTACGATGGTATAAGCAAATCTTCATGTCATTGAACTAAAAGGGCTTAGACTTGAAGGGTTGGAAAGGCCTAATGGGTGGAAGAGTTATGCTAGAATTCTACAAAAGTCAGTGCAAGATCAAAGAGTATGAGCCCACTAAAGGGTCCATGCTCGTCGATGTGTGTGATGCTGGTGACTTTTGCTTTGGCAGAGTTGGAGGAGGCTTCCGTACCACCTTCTGGATTGATGGTGCAATGACAGATGGAGATGGTACTTTCTTTGTGAGAGGTACCACCTTTTTAGGAGAGGGTAGGCTAGAGGTAGGCAAAGGAGGCAACCAGTTTTGATTAGAGGTCAGAGTGGGAAGGACTCTGGTTAAGGTCGAAGGATGAGGGCCCAAAATGGAAGGTAATGGTGATGGGGGAGGAGGCGTTCACTTTTGTGGTCTGGTAGTCTTCTTTGACTTAGTTGGAAGACTACTATTGGTCGAGGTCTGGTCTAAGTCCACCTTAACTTGTGGATGAGTGAGGTTGGAGACAGGGTGAATGCCAAGTGACTTGATAGGTTTAGATGGGGTAGATGAGGGTTTCGGTCTGGATGCAGTTGATTGAGGTGTAGATGGTCTAGAAGTGGAAGTTTGGTTTTTGTTGAGAGTCTTGGGAGATTTTGCCATGGGAGGATTAACAGCATGAGATGAGAGGGCATGATCATGTTGAAGAGCTGTGAGATGCTCGCATAATACTTGATGCTCCACTTTCCTTGAAGGGAGAAGTTTGAGTTTCTCCACTAATTGGGAAAATGGCTAAAATGATGTTGGATGAGGTTTGGGTTCTTGAGAAGATGTTGATGGTTGTGGGACTGAAGGTGTGGTAGTCTCAGTCCCAAGGCATGATGAAGTCGTGACAGGTTTGTCCTTGGTTAGAGACGAAGGAGAGGCAGGTTCTTCCCTGAGTGGAGAAGAAGCCAGAGAATGAGGCTCCTCAAGCGGGTAAAGGGCAGGGATGATTGTGCCCTCCACTTGCGGTCGAGGAGTAGGAAGGGTTGGGTCCTCCATGGGCAGCAAGGAGGATGGTGAAATCGGTGGTGCTGGTAAGGTCGAGGTGTCCTCTAAGATAAGAGAAGTTGATAGAGAACTAACCAAAGAGGGAGGTTCATCCACATGCGATGGACTAAGGGGTGGACTGACTTCTTGAGTTTGTGAAAGAGTCTGGTCGGGGATGAAGGGCAAGACTATATTGACTGTTCGAATGATGTGTTCATGAGTGTCGTTAATCAAGGTCTGGACATTGTTTTGAGTTGGTGGATGATTGGGGAATGGTTGTTTGAAGATGTCGATACCCTGATTAGGTGGTGCATTGGGATTGTCTAGGATGAGGTCACCCTTTTCAAGCATGTCTTGGATTATGTTTTTAAGGGTTTTACAGTTGCCCATGTCATGGCCTTTAACACGGTGGTAGTTATAGAAGTCATTTTCCCTATACCACATAGGGATGGCACGTGAGGGATCAAATTGTGGAGGTAGTCAGATCTGGGGGAGATTGAGGACCCCCTATTTGATGAATTTTTCTAGCATAGATGTGTATGATTCTCCGAGTGGAGTATACTATCATTGTATGTATCTCTGCTGGAATTGGTTGGTGATGCTTTGGGATGTGGATGGTTCAGGCTGGTTAGTTGAAGGGGAAGAGGAGGAAGATCTAACGACCACAACGTTTGCTAAAGATTTAGATTTAGGATTGGATGAGGAAGGCTTAGAAGAGGGGTCATTGGTCTTGGAGTTGGGATTCTTGCTCCGCAACTTGACTTTATTCTCCTCGATGGCACGTAACTCAAGTTTGCGGGTCATTGTGAAGGCTTCATCGAAGGTGCGAAAGGTCTGAACCCTTAAGGTGGAAGAAATATGTTTGGCGCAGGCTTGGGAGAAAAGCTCAATAAGTTCAGGTTGGGGTAAAGAAGAGGAGAGTTGATTGATGAGGCCCCTCCATCGAGTGACAAAATCAGCAATGGATTCATCCTCAAATTGGTAGATAGAATAGATGTCTGTGATTGAGACCTTCTTGGTGATGTTGATAGAGAAATGATCAAGGAAGAGCTGGGCCAGCTGAGTGAACGTGAAGAGGGAATGGCTGGCAAGGGAGCTGTACCAGTCAAGTGCATCACCTGAGAGAGACATAGGAAACGTACGTAAAAGCAATGCATCATCATGGGCGATAAGGTAATAGGCATGTCTGAATGCCCATAAGTGCTGTTGTGGGTCTTCCTTGCTTTAAATATGAGAAAACTTAGGAAGTTCCCACTGGCTGGGATATGGCCTGATCAGGATAGAAGGATGAATGGGCTCATTGCAAATTTGTTTGTATGAGAGATTATTACGTGAGCTAGAAACGGAGGTGTCTAGGCTAGACATCTTGTCCATCAGCATTTTGATGATATCTACTAACGGATTGGCAGGTGGAGTGCCCCCTAGATTGTAAGGCACTTGAAAGAGGCTAAAAGAGGCATACGATGTAGTCGGTTGTACCAGTAAGGGTGCAACGTACGGATGACTAGTCGTAGGGATTGAAGAGGAGACTAAGGATGGTTGGGTAGAAGGCATGGCTAGGCTTGGTGTTGCCACGGGAGGTTGGTTAGTGGTAACATGGGACAATGGATAGGTAGCCACCTTAGTGTTGATAAGACCAAGGGTAGGTGGAATAGAGACGACCAGATTCTGAAAGGGTGTAGAGAGTGGTTGAGTGGGTTGAGGTTGATAGGGGGCCAAAACCTTGGTGGAAGTGGGCCGAAAGATGGAGGGAGAGGCCACACTTGGATGGTTGGTCAAAGGCTGGTCATTGGTTGAGGCAATAGCCTGGGTGTCTAAAGGTTGAACTACAGACGTTGTTGATACAGTCACAGTCTCGAGAAGAGAGGTCGGCATTCCATAAATTGGATTGCCCAAGGAGTCTCGCGTTCAGCTATTCATGAGATGGTGCTGCAAGGCTTTGACATTGAGGTCCAATAATCATGCAAAATCTTGGTCCCCTTTTGGGACATTAGGAGTTAGGGTTAGGGATGGTCTAGTAGGAGTTCTTTTAGTCTCTGAGTGGAACTCCATTATAGGACTGGTTATGGACGGAGTAGACAGAAGCGGGTGATGCCTCGCATGATCGACTAGAGCCTTGGCTTGGCTACGAGTCAGAACCATTCAAGGCAAGAAAGAATGTCCTCATAAGCTCAAACAAGCAGATAAGAACAGAAAAGATGAAGAACACAAGCAGATCCTAAAAAAAACCCTAGAAGTAAATTATTAGGATTATATTGGCTTATGCCTTAGAATATGTGTAGAGGAAGATTGGCTTTTGAGTTGGGTCCTAGAAGAAGTAGTCTATGGATGGTTTCAGGTTAGTTATGGTGCTCAAAAGTCTATGTTAGGTTCCGTACTTGGCCTGGTGCTAAGGAGCAAGCTCCCCTCACTTCACGAGTCCAGTGATAAGCTGGTCTCGCTTAGTCAAAATATACTTCCCCTAGAGATTAGACTCTGCCAGAGAACAGAGTGGGCTTTCCCCTTGGTGATGAAATCCAAGTAAGATCACCGGGATGGGTAAGGTATCCACTGGGTGATGACATCCAAGTCGGGCCTTGTCTCAGGTAAGTTAAGATGTTTGTTTTGTGCAAGTGGTTTGGTCGTGTAACATAAAGTGGACTAGATTAATTCAATATGCAGTTATTAATTACTAAGTGTGGTCTAAGAAATGCAAGCAAGCAGAAGTGAAATGCAATGTGTTTTAAGCCCAAGTCCATATGTGAACTTGGAATGAAAACAAGTTGAGAAAGGGTTGAAAAATATGATTTTTGACTAGTCTAAAAGTGCAAGAAAAGAAAGAAAAGTTCTTTTTAGTCTTGCTAATGGTGTCATTTAGAAGAGACAAAAGGGGTGAAAAGGGAGAAACCTAATGCACCTATATGAAAAGAAAGAAAGAAAGAACCCAAGGAAGGCCCTAGGGTCCCACCGAGCGTGCTAGAATGTTTCTACACTATTTTGCTTTCACATTCAAAGAGAGAAATGAGAAACTAAGAATAATGGTCAAGGTTAGATGTTACCTGGATGTAGTCGTGTGCACCGAAATTAGACATTGGAAGGTACTCCTCTTTGGCTGTGGAGGAATGACACCTGCAAAGAAAAAGAGACTAAAACATGAAAAATGTTAGATGAGGAGATGGTGGGCTGTCAAGCAAAAGCTTGATCCCTGAAGTACGAAGACTTCTTTGAGGGATATCAACCCACTGATTAAAAATAGAATATTTGATAGAAACAGAAATAGTGAAAGATAGAATGAAAGAAATAAAAGACAAAAAGCAAAATGCATACCTGATATGCATCAAATTGCTTTACACAGTCACCGATGTCAGTCTCTATGCTGGCATCGGTCAAGGAAGGGTGCCGACGTCAGTTAAAGTGCTAGCGTAGGTAGGGGTAATGACCGGCATCGGTCAGGGCAGCAGTTTTTGGATGAGGTCTGGTCGGGTCTGGACAGGGTTTTAGGATTGTAGAATGGTTTGAAGTTTTGTCTGAGGGTTAGGGAGCCGGTTTAGGAGTCAGAGGGATTGTTTAGGGGTTTATGCAAAAATTTGGGTAGAGTTACAGACTGTATATTCTGGAAAGGGTGGATAGAGGTGATACGGGAGGAAGTCAAGTCAGGTCTGTAATCTGAATCTAAGCTGGGGTGGTGATATCAATTAAAAACAATAACTAGAGAACAAAATAAAAGCATAGAATAAACACTTACCTGTTACATGCTGAAGATAGAGTAGGAGACATAATTGATGTTGTCAGTGTGTTGTAAAAGTTCAATGTAGCAGACCTCTAGTAAGATGACTAAAGTAGAATACATGTACTAGAGAGAGAGAATATGAGAGATTTGATTGTAGATTGATTGAATGCAAAAATTGGCTGATCATCCGTAGGTCGAATGAAAGAATGTTTTGAAAGAAGGTCCGATAACCGATCGCAAAACTGATTGGCAACCGAATAACAAATAACGGATAACGGATAATGGATAATGGATCCTGCGTTCAGGTCGAGAATGCAGTATTAAGGATAACCGACACCAGTAGGACCACTAATGTCGGCCGAGGGGTGACCGACGTTGGCGACGTCAGCCGAGTAGTGACCGATGTCGGCAGATGTAGAATGGGGACAAAGGCTAATTTTAGCTTTCTACTCATTTTTACATGCTGCCAGGGGCAAGGCTCATGGGAAAATGGTTGACAGGGGTTAAATAGGCATGGGAAAATAAAATGGGGGTTAAGGGGAGGACGACAAGGGTTAGACACAATTTCGGTGTCTACATTTGCCCCTTTTTATCTTGTTGGTTGTTTTGGATGAACTACAAGACAAAAATAGGAATTGGTTGCCCCAAGTGTGGGATAAGGTCGATTCTATCTTGTAGGTTGTTCGAATGAATAGCAAGACAAAAATAGGAGGTGGATTGCCCTGATTATGGATGAGGTATTCTCCCTTAAAGCAGGAGTCAAGGGAAGGGAACTGGGAATCAGATGCTGATTTGACAAAGAGTAGATGAAAAATGGGTGAGGGTGAATGTGGCAAAAGTCGTGATTGCACGCATACCACGTCACGAGATGGTCAAGTCAAATTCTTACAGTTCAAGGGTCAAGGAGTGCCAAAATTGAAATAACCAGGCCCCAGCATGTGGTCATAGCTGATCGGGTTATTCAATTGAAGCTATAGCTCTAATGGGTCATCATGTTCCAGGTATCCCAGGCTCAAGAAGTACTCTTAGAAACATGAAAAAGTCACAAGTAGTGCGGATCAGCTAGCTTGCGATCTTATACTTGTGAGGGTCCAAAATATAGTCTATACACAATTTGGCTAACCAGTCATGAGATAGCATACAGGCAAAGACAACCAAGGCAACATTGTCTTGGAAGTGGTCGAAGTCGGAGGAGATAGGCATGATCTCCAATGGTCATTGGTTGAGGTGGATGAATGGATGAAAGGATGTGGCTGAGCTAACCTCAGAAGACGTTATGTGATCTGAGTGCTACCTACATAGCCCTTGTGTGAAGGGCCTCAGGCCAATGTGGTTCTCCCTAGAAGGAAGGAAGGGTCAAAGGGATGGAATTGGTCTTGGTCGAGGGCAAGGTCATGGTCAAAAGGAGGAAAGAAGGTTTGTCCATCAGAGAGATGAACAAACTAGGGTGGTCGAGCTAACCCCAGAAGATGTTGTGTCATCTGAGTGCTACCTATATAGCCCCAGTCTTAGGGCCTTAGACCAATGTAGTTCGAACTAGTTGAGAAGATGGGTCGATGATTGGTTTGGTCATGTGTCGAAATGATGAAGAGAAAAAGATGTTACAGCCTTTTCCAAATGGTGTATTCTACAACATTGGTCGAGTGGTCATTCATCCCTAGCAATTTTCCATATTCGTGATGGATGTATGCTAAAGATGAATTGAGGTCTATTTATGCTTCAGCAAGTATTGGTTTATGCTTAACATAAATTGCGTCTGGTCGATAGTTTCCATGTGTATTGGTGTCCATATAAACTAGTGTGAATAGGCTATGGGAGTGGCCTGAAAAGAGAGTTGAGTTGAGTTGATTGACAAGTGATGAATTTGAATGTGACCAAAGTGCAGAAGAAGTGAAAGGCATATTGCTCTTTCATTGACAAGGACTAGAATTACAGCATAGATAGGGGTTATTAGAACCAAGAGCCCCATTCATGCATGACATCATTGACCATATGTTGTGTTAGAGAGGTAATCGAATCACTTTGACATTAAAGTGAGCTCAAATTCCTTTGAGCAAGTGATAGGAGGAGGATAGGGTAACCTGTTTTAGAGCAGAGATAACTTTGCCCCTTTTTATAGGAGACCCTGAGACAACTACAAGCCAAGTCCATGATTTTTTTTTTGGTGCAGACTGATCAATGTGAGAAGTCTACATAGAGATGTCATTTGCTTGGTGGTCATTTGCAAAGCTGATCAATGTGGGAAGCTTCTAAGAAAGATTGCTATTTGTAGCAAGAGTGAGTCATAGCCATCCTTCGAGGGAGTGGTCTATATTTTGCTTTATATATAAGGGCTTTGAATAGCTGTCCTTTGAGGGAGGAGTCTATTAGCTACAACAATGATAGTATAGCTATCCTTCGATGGAGCAGTCTACCTTTTGATTCTAATTTGGTGACCTTGGATATTTTGACATCTTGATTTGTTTTGACAAAAAATGTGAGTCATGGACAAGACTATTGAAGTTCAAAGGCCCTATTTTATTAGGACAAAGCATCCATACTATATAAAAGGGTTATAGAGGAATTGTTAAGAGGAATAGGGATGAAAGGAATTAGGACTAAGAGGATGGGGATTGCTCAAGGGATGAGCTCAAGGTAAATGTCAAGTGGATGAGTACTCGACTAGTAGTAGAACGGTCACAGATGCAACACATTAAGAGGCTCAGATTCTAGTTGTCCATCAAGAGAGGACAAATGATAAGTCCCTGATCCATACTTGCATGTGATAATGAAAGGTCCAAGCCAATTAGGGGAAAACTTGCCTCATTTACTTCACTCCATATTAGTCACATGCTGATGATGATTAAGAAGTTGGTTGATGTGGTCACTGATTTGTCGAGACTGGTCGAGGGCTGGGTCAAGATTGGTGTTTGGTTGAGGTCATGATGGGCAGTATAAAGTTGAACTCCCCCTAGCCATTTGGTGGTAGGAAGAATGTCTAACACCCAGTGTGGATGAGATGGAGAGAAGATGAGGGGGAGAGACCTGGGTACCCACCTGGTTGATAGGTCAGGGGTTCTCAAGCGAATATCGTTTAGGCATTGAAAAATTTAGGAGGGATGGAAACCACCGACTCTGTAGGTGAAGGAGGAGGAATGGGTGAGCCTGGAGATTGGTCAATGGTTGGCTTTGGGCAAAGGTCTGCAGGGGCCTGAGTGGGGTCGTGATATCCCAGGCCATATCATTTCTTGGCATCGTCATCATTGAGAGGCTCAATAGGCTGATGGGAGCCCTGCTCATAGCATCCGATAGCAAAACCCTTCCATGCACACCTATAAAGGTAAGTGTGTGCAAAGGTAGGGTTGCCAAGAAATGAGAAGTCTGATGTGAATGGTTGGGGTGAAGAGAGAGGGTTGCTATCAGTAGGAGCTTAATTGAGCCCCCCATAGACAAGATTGGTTTAGAGGTGAGGAGGACCATAAGGCACGACCATCCCAATCTGATGGTTATAACTGGGGCTATGGTGAAGGCATCCATACTCTTGTGGAGTTTGGAACATGTCTAAGGTCAGCAAGTGATACTCCCCCAATGAAAGTCTTTAGAAGATGTCTTCCATGGGGTCTGTGGTCATCGCTTGAAGAGGAGGTGTGAGGGCAACTGCCTGTTGCAAACTGGTCAAAGCTTCCACGGATGGAGACGGTGTCGAGATTGATGGCTTGATAGGAATGAGGATGTGATTTGGATGGTAGGTGGTGTTAAAAGTTTTAAAGGGTGAAGGGTCAGTGGGAATGGTGTGGACTTGCCCATCGTGCTCGAATTTCACACAATGGTGTAGGGTGAAGGGGACATAGGCCATGGCATGGATCTAGGGTCGGCCCAACAACATGTATTGAAACTCTCCTTCGATGATATAGAAGAGCTCTGGGACTGTGCGTGGACCAACGTGGATGTGAATGATGACTGTGCCAATGGTCATGGCAATGGTGTCATTAAAGGAGTGCAAGATTGCATCAATTTTGGAGATTCAATTCTTGGGAAGAGCCAACTGATCAAAGGCATGGGTGGAGATAATGTTGATGCTGGCACCTTCATCGATCATAATGCATTTAATGCGTGTCTGATCAACATAGGCAGTGATGAAGAGGGTGGCATCCTGATCTTCCATGTTAGATGTGGGAATCTCAGAATCACTGAATGTCATGGAGGCAATAAGGGCTAAAGAGTGGACAAGGGCAGAAAGTGGCTAGGGGTCCTCGGGTTAGACCTGCGCTGCCTGCAGGGCTCTGATGAGGGCTTGACAATGTTGAGGCGAGGTTTGGATGAGGTCATAGAAAGACATCTTCATAGGCATCTGGTGAAGCTATTTTAATATGGAGTCATGAATTGCCCCTAAAGAGGAAGAAGAAGAGGGTTGAGGCGTGCCAAGGATAAAAATCTTAGGCTTGGGCGGTTGAGGTGGATTGACGAAAGGGTAGGTCCAAGGAATGGTGGATTTTTCTTTTGCCTTGTCCTTTTATGACCTAGTGGTTATGTGAATGGCATTGATTTCAAAGATAGGAGGTGAAAGAGATAAAGGGGTTGTAACCTGTTGATGAGATGTTGATGGGTTTGAAGAGGTTGGAGGGTTATGAGAAGGAGTCAGGGGTCGGTCGAGAGTGTCCTCAAAAAGAAGGGTGTCTTTCTCCAGATAGCAGCAAATGATAGCCTTGAGGGCATAGCAAGTCTCAGTATCGTGTCCTGGTGTATGATGGTATAAGAAAATCTTCATGTCATTGAACCAAGAGGGCTTAGGCCTGAGGGGTTGGAAAGGCCTGATGGGTGGAAGAGTTATGCTAGAAGTCTGTAAAAGTTGGTGTAAGATTAAAGAGTATGAGCCCACTAAAGGGTCTGTGCTCGTCGATGTGTGCGATGCTGGTGACTTTTTCTTGGGTGGAGTTGGAGGAGGCTTCCGTACCACCTTCTAGATTGATGGTGTAGTGACAGACGAAGATAGTACTTTCTTTGTGAGAGGTATCACCTTTTTAGGAGAGGGTAGGCTAGAGGTAGGCAAAGGAAGCAAAGGAGGAAACCAGTTTTGATTACAGGTCAGAGTGGGAAGGACTCTGGTCAAGGTCAAAGGATGAGGGCCCAAAATGCAAGGTAATGGTGACGGGGGAGGAGGCATTCACTTTTGTGGTCTGGCAGTCTTCTTTGACTTGGTTAGAAGACTACTATTGGTCGAGGTCTGGTCTAAGTCCACCTTCACTTGTAGATGAGTGAGGTTAGAGACATGGTGAATGCCAAGTGACTTGATAGGTTTAGATGGGGTAGATGAGGGTTTCGGTCTGGATGCGGTTGATTGAGGTGTAGACGGTCTAGAAGTGGAAGTCTAGTTTTTGTTGAGAGTCTTGGGAGATTCTGCCCTGGGAGGATTAGCAGCATGAGATGAGAGGGCACGAGCATGTTGAAGAGCTATGAGATGCTCCCATAATACCTGATGCTCCAATTTCCTTGAAGGGAGAAGTTTGAGTTTCTCCACTAATTAGGAAAATGGCTGAGAAGATGTTGGATGAGGTTTGGGTTCTTGAGAAGATGTTGACGGTTGTGGGACCGAAGGTGTGGTAGTCTCGGTCCAAAGGCATGATGAAGTCATGACAGGTTCATCCTTGGTTGGAGATGAAGGAGAGGCAGGTTCGTCCCTGGGTGGAGAAGAAACTAGAGAATGAGGCTCCTTAAGCAGGTAAAGGGCAAGGATGATTGTGCCCTCCACTTGCAGTCGAGGAGTAGGAAGGGTTGGGTCCTCTATGTGCAGCAAGAAGGAGGATGGTGAAACCGGCGGTGCTGGTAAGGTCGAGGTGTCCTCCAAGATAAGAGAAGTTGATGGAGAACTAACCGGAGAGGGAGGTTCATCCACATGCGATGGACTGAGGGGTGGATTGACTTCTTGAGTTTGTGAAAGAGTCTGGTCGGGGATGAAGTGTGAGACTATATTGACTATTCGAATGTTGTGTTCATGAGTGTCATTAATCAAGGTCTAGACATTATTTTGAGTTGGTGGATGATTGGGGAATGGTTGTTTGAAGATGTCGATACCCTGATTAGGTGGTGCATTGGGATTATCTAGGATGAGGTCACCCTTTTCAATCATGTCTTGGATTATGTTTTTAAGGGTTTTACAGTTGCCTGTGTCATGGCCTTTAACATTGTGGTAGTTACAAAAGTCATTTTCCCTATACCACGCAGGGATGGCACGTGAGGGATCAAATTGTGGAGGTGTTCAGATCTGGGGAGATTGAGGACCCTCTATTTGATGAGTTTTTCCATCACAGATGTGTATGATTCTCTGAGTGGAGTATACTGTCATTTTACATATCTCTACTAGAATTGGCAGGTGATGCTTTGGGATGTGGATGGTTTAGGCTGGTTAGTTGAAGGGAAAGAGGAGGAAGATCTAATGACCACAACATTTGCTAAAGCTTTATATTTAGGACTAGATGAGGAAGGCTTAGAAGAGGGGTCATTGGTCTTGGAGTTGGGATTCTTGCTCTGCAACTTGACTTTATTCTCCTCAATGTCACGTAACTCAAGTTTGCGGGCCATCGTGAAGGCTTCGTCGAAGGTGCGGAAGGTCTAAACCCTTAAGATGGAAGAAATATGTTTGGCATAGGCTTGGGAGAAAATTTTAATAAGTTCAGGTTGGGGTAAAGAAAAGGAGAGTTGATTGATGAGGCCCCTCCATCGAGCGACAAAATCAGCAATGGATTCATCCTCAAATTGGCAGATAGAATAGAGGTCTGTGATTGAGACCTTCTTGGTGATGTTGATATAGAAATGATCAAGGAAGAGCTGGGCCAGCTAAGTGAATGTGAAGAGGGAATGGTTGGCAAGGGAGCTGTACCAGTCAAGCACAACACCTGAGAGAGACATAGGAAACATGCGTAAAAGCAACGCATTGTCATGGGCGATAAGGTGATAGGCATGTCTAGATGGCCGTAAGTGCTATTGTGGGTCTTCCTTGCTTTGAAAATGAGAAAACTTAGGAAGTTCCCACTGGCTGGGATATGGCCTGATCGGGACAGAAGGATGAATGGGCTCATTGCAAATTTGTTCATATGAGAGAGTATTGCGTGAGCCAAAAATGAAGGTCTCTAGGCTAGACATCTTGTCCATCAGCATTTTGATGATATCTACTAACGGATTGGTGGGTGGAGTGACCCCTAGATTGTAAGGTGCTTGAAAGAGGCTAGAAGAGGCATACGACATAGTCGATTGTACCAGTAAGGGCGCAACATATGGATGACTAGTCATAGGGATAGAAGAGGAGACTAAGGATGGTTGGGTAGAAGGCATGGCTAGGCTCGATGTTGCCATGGGAGGTTGGTTAGTGGTAACATGGGCTGATGGATAGGTAGCCACCCTAGTGTTAATAGGAGCAAGGGTAGGTGGAATAGAGATGACCAGATTCTGAGAGGGGGTAGAGAGTGGTTGAGTGGGCTGAGGTTGTTAGGGGGCCGAAACCTCAGTGGAAGTGGGCCCAAAGAAGGAGGGAGAGGCCACACTTGGATGGTTGGTCAAAGGCTGGTCATTGGTTGAGGTAATAGCCTGGGTGTTTAAAGGTTGAACTATGAATGCTGTTGATATGGCTGCAGTCTCGAGAAGAGAGGTCGGCATTCCGTAAATTGGATTGCCCAAGGAGTCTCATGTTCGGCTATTCATGAGATAGTGCTGCAAGGATTTGATGTTGAGGTCCAAGAATCATGCAAAATCTTGGTCCCCTTCTAGGACAATAGGAGTCTAGGTCTGGGATGGTCTAGTAGGAGTTTTTTCAATCTCCGAGTGGAACTCCATTATAGGACTGGTTATGGACGGGGTAGATGGAAGCGGGAACTCCATTATAGGTCGAATGAAAGAATGTTTTGAAAGAAGGTCTGATAACCAATTGTGAAACTAATTGGCAACTGAATAACAAATAATGGATAATGGATAACAGATAATGGATCTTGTGTTCGGGTCGAGAATGTAGTATTAAGGATAACCGACACTAGCAGGACCATCGATATCAGCCGAGGGGTGACCGACGTCGGCGACGTTGGCCGAGTAGTGACTGATGTTGGCAGATGTAGAATGGGGATAGAGGCTAATTTTAGCTTTTTGCTCATTTTTACATGCTGCCAGGGGCAAGGCTCGTGGGAAAATGGTCGACAGGGGTTAAATAGGCGTGGGAGAATAAAATGGGGGTTGAGGGGAGGATGACAAGGGTTAGACACAATTTCAGTGCACCCAAGTTACTCTTATAATGACACCCACCACCTAAATATAATAAAATACTATGACAAGTTATTATAGGGTAAGGAAGGCCAAACCCCAATTGATCACAATCCATCCACTCCCTCAATTTAAAGGAGTGGATTAGTCTAAGATTATAAGGCCTTCCCTACCTAAAAACTTGTCAAAGTAAAAAAAAAACAACAAAAATTATAGGAAGATGAGGATGAGGTTGTTGTTACAACCTTAGATGCTTCACATTTGGACATTCCTCTATGGGTTGTATACTTGAGAAGCAAGGCTTCCCAAATGCCTAGCTTCAAGATCACTGAGCTTCCCTCTATCTCCACTCTATTTGATTCCCCATATGGAAGTATACAGAGGGTGAAGAAGATGAATCTAAATATGATAAGGGCACATAAATAATTCTTTAATAAATACATGAAGTATTCTCCCTCATTAAGAGGTAAAATAGGTAGCTTGGGAAATCTCCTTACATTGAAAATGTTGCAGACCTGGCCAAGCCCACAAAGATGCTATAGAGCCATCCATGAGGGTAAAAATATGGGTCGATAGGAGATTGAAGATAAGGTTTATGGATTAGAGGCTAAGGTGGAGTAATTAAGGGAGAAAGCAAATATTGTGCATATCCATGTAAGCACAAAAATTGAGGTACAAGAAGTAGCCTCTTGATGTTATAACTCTTTGGAGGTAATGGAATTTATGAAGGCTAAAATGGCCCCTCATGTAAATAATGCAAACCAATTACATAATTCATTAAAATATGATATTGATAAGTATAATATGTTAGTTTCATACATATGCAACTCGTTATAAAGTCATCTAGACTTAATGACAACATTAGAGGCATCTAATACCTTGAACTTAATTATCATAAGGTAGGAAGAAGCAAAGGAGTGGATATAATTAGTTAGGGCTTTAATCCCTAAATATCATGCATATGAAGCCCAAATTATCTAGATTTTACATGATTTAAATCTATCAAAGGTGAAGGACACCATAGGCAAATTTATTAGTAGGATCAATTTCAATAAACTCATTCAAAAAGTTGTAGATGACTTCAAATAGAGTTTGTAAGGCTTAGCACTAGAAGAGATAGAGTGAGTTCAATGTGGCCAAAAAGAAAGTTATGGAGGCATACAACCCACATCAATAGTTCACTATCTCTATAAAGAGTGTAACACCCCCAATAATAGTAGTCATTATTATGTAGAGTTGTCTTGGAGTCACCCAAGAGGGTGACTAGATTTAATTCCCAAGCCAATTTTCTAATCTCACCCTTGATAAATCATAAGAGATATGGAACTATACCAATATCCCTAATTTAGAATAATCCACCTGAAGGACTCCTCTAGTATTGAATCCTTTACCTATTAATCAACCAATGGCTCAACTCTAGTTAGTTGGATCTACTATTTCCATCCTAAGAGATGTGCATGAAAGGTACTTTCCATCCTTTCCTCCTTCAAGAGAAAGGATAATAGAGGAACATATCAAATTATTTAAATATACTTTAAGACTAATGAATTTCATAAATGAGGATGTTTCATATAGCTTATTCCATTTTATTTTAATGGACACTACTTATGATTGGTATGTAAATCTAACCAAAAATTCTATCACTTGTTGGGATGAATGTCAAGCAAATTTTCTTGCATAATTTGGATAGGTCACCAATCCTAGTTTGGTATACTAGCACTTCACCAGCATGAAGAGGGAGCCTAATGATCCCATCTATTGTTTAAACACAAGATGGTAAAATATGTATAACTAGTTGACCCCAATATTTAAACTAGAGGTGGCATTAGAGTTGGAAATGTACAAGAATGCCTTGGACCCTATCGCTACCACGTTATTGAGAAGAAAAATTATGGATAAAAATTTAGTGTTAGAATTAGAAGAGGCTATCAACATAGATAGGCAATTCAATCCTTATATGCCTAGAGTGCCTAATGTCAACAATAGTTTTATATCACTAAATCTGGTACCACACATGAAGTAGAATATTCCCACATTCAATCTAAACCAAATATACACATTGCCTCCACTGATGTAGATAACACATAATTTTTTTGTCTAATTAAATAATCATGTGATGGGTAATGGTCATGAGTAGAACAAATAAGTGGAATTACTTCCCACTTTCATGTTACAAGATACATATTCCACAAAGGTAGAACTAGATTCTATTCAGGATATGGTTCAAAATCTGAGCAATAATTTCCTAAATATGCAAAGGAAGATGGACAATGAAAATACCCTAATTAGAAATTAAGACACTAGATTCAAAAGATATAATAGGAATTAATAGCCTAACAATATTTTAGAGATCAACATAGCAAAATTGGCTCTTCCCAATTGTTATAGAATTCATAATACTTCCAAGCATGGTGAGCTTTACTGCATTGAGTTCTATGCATTGTTCAAAATATTTAAAATAGAAGTAGTCATTTAATACAAGATGTATAATCCTCTAGAATCCCACTAAGATCTTAGTTATTCAAGTAATAGTATGTTCTTCAAAACTAATAAGTTCCCCTTTCTATTCAAAGACAATAATGAACTAGAACATAATATGGACAAAGTTCACACTTTCCAGTAGTTACATAGAGGTGCATACAATCTAAGGAATAAGAAGCCACTTACAATATCAACTCCTCTAAATACCATGGAAATTCCTCCTAATCCTAAGGTAGACAATAAATCACCCCCTCCAAAGAGGAATGACCAACTGTAGAGCAAGGAATAACCATGTAAAGAAGGATACAACATTATGGAATATATGAATAGTATCAAGGTGAAGATAACTCTTCATGAGTTACCATAGATCACTGAATAGAAGGAGATTCTATGGAAGTCCATTATTGGAAAGGCTCCTATGGAAATAACTAAAGCATATATAGATAAAACAAAAGTTATTACTACCAATGTCATCTACAAGAGCAAGCCAGAAGTTCCACCCTTTTTGCTAACTATCAAGACATTTGATAAGAACATTCATAACTATTTAGTTGATTCTAGAGCATCTACAACTATCATGTATACATCCATATGTCAGAATCTTGGTCTCACTTCAAGCCCCTCAAAGAAAATAGTTTCTCAAATAGATAAAATAATAGTACTAGTAGTTGGAAAATTGACCAATATACACATTCAAGTAACATCTTAGCCAAGAGTCTAAATGACCATTGATATTTTAGTGGTAGACATACCTGAAGGCTACAGTCTATTCTTGAGTAGGGATTGGTCAAAAATAATTAATGGATATCTCTCTATATACTTCTCTCATATCTATATACCATGAAGAGGAATTGTAAATCAAATCATAATTGATAGAGAGCTGAGAATGAAGTATCACATTATAGAGTACAACATCAAGAATGAAGAGGTAAAGTATGAGTCACCCAACCTTGACATTTATACTTTTCCTACTTAGAATAAAATATAGAAGATAAAAACTAAAGGTTCTAATTAGATATGTACTCAGATCTTTGATGGCACTAGATCTAAGTTAGGATCAAGCATGAGAATCAAGCTAAATTATCCACAAGGTAAAAATTTTTTGGAAACATACAAGCTACAATTTCCATCCATGAATAATATATATGAGTATAAGACTTTAGTTTTATAACTACAATTTGTACTCAAGAAACAATGTGAAGCAAATATTAGTATTTGGTGACTCAAAGTTGGTGGCCAATCAAGTCATAAATAAATAACAATGCAATTTGTCTTATTTGAGAAGATACAAGCATAGAGTGTGGGACCTAATTGAAAGCTTTGAAGCTTTCAACATAGTATCACTTGCTAGACAAAAAAATCAAACCACTTTTGTATTAGCTTCTACTACTACTGATATGGAACCATTACAAGAATATAAAGTAAAAAAATTATTAATTGAATTGGTACCTTGCCCCTCTATTTTAGATAACATAGAAAATTTCTAGGTCTTTGATGATGATCAATAAATTATTCAATTTTTAACCAATTTAAGGGAATTTGAATCCTAAATCATTGATGACAAGGACATTAATCACCTCTATTAAGAGGAATCAGACAAAGAGGGCATTATTAAACTCAAAGAGGATCTAATTTCATCTAGGTTGGTCTCTTTGGAAAGACCATCCAGCATAGACCCTCAATCTTAGCAACTCAGGTAGCCCAAGGTCAATGAATTTGAATTTGAAAGAGAAAATCTAGGAGATGAGCATAACCCATGTTATGTGAATATCGGCCTCAACTATACCCCAAAATAAAGATAGTGAGTGAAGGATTTAATTGATTGATATAGGGATGCCATTACCTAGAATATAAAGATTTGAAATCATATGACTTACAGGTCATTACTCATATGATTCTTTTGAATCTAGATCATAAAACATTTAGATAAAGGCAAATACTAGTCCATCCAATTCTAGATCCTCAGATTTAGAGAGAAGTGGAGAAGATTTTAAATGAAAAAATCATCTTCCTAGTGTGACATTCTACTTGGGTGGCCAATTTGATCCTAGTAAGAAAGAAGAATAGTGAGATTAGATTATGTGTGGACTTCATAAATATGAACAAAGATTATGAAAAGGATAATTGACCTCTACCTTCTTTGGATGAGGTGATACAAATAGTAAGTGGTTCTAAAATGATGTCCTTCCTAGATGGATTTTTAGGCTACAATCAGGTACTGGTGCAATTTGAGGATATAATGAAGATGTTGTGTACTATGAAGTGGGGAACTTATGCATATGAGAATGCCTTTTGGCTTGATAATGTAGGTGATACCTTTCAACATGCCATGGATCATGATTTTAAGAGATTAATAGGAAAATACATAATCATCTACATGGATGATCTTATAATATTTTCAAAGAATAGGAAAGACCACATAAGTCACCTACAATCCATATTCAAAAGATGTAGAAGGTTCAATGTTTCATTAAACCCAAAGAAGATCATATTTAGAGTGACTAAAGTCAAGATTTTGGGGCACACCAAGGATGGGATCACCATTGATCTAGATAGAATTTAGGTGATTTTTAAAATTCAGCCACCAAATAACAAGGAGCTTAAATCATTCTTTGGAAAGATTAAATTCACAAGGAAGTTCATCTCAAGATTTGGAAAAATAGTTAGACCTATGAATGCCATGTTCAAGAAGGATACCAAAATAGAGTGGATAGATGAAGCTTGAAATTCCTTCTAAGACATTAAAGATAAAACTTCATAGGCACTAGTATTGATTAGTCCAAATTTTAATAAAGATTTCTACTTGTATTCAATCACTTCAGAGCATACGATTATAAATATCATCATGTAGAAGAAAGATGAGACCAATCATCCAATTAAATTCATGAGAATGAACCTAAAAGATGTGTAACTTAGATATTATATGATTGATAAACAGATTTTAATCATTTTCAAATCCATAAAAATGTTTTGGCATTAAATTTTGAGGAATAAAATTGTTACCATTATGCTTCATCCTACGATCAAGGTCACCCTATCAAAAAATGAGCTAGGGGAACACTAAGGTAAATAGATGGCCAATATATAAGAATTAAACTTAGAGATCAATCCTACAAAGATCATTTTGGGCCAAGGCATTATATATCTTATGACTAATCTAGATCCATGCATCATAATTAAAGGAGAATTATATACTGATATAATATAGTATTTACTTGAAAATTTTCCCTAAATCTCAATAGAGAGAAAAAGATCTTTAAGGATCAAGATGTTCATTACATGATCAAGAAGGGAGTCCTCTATATAATAAATTATGAAGGTATCTATCTTAGGTGTGTATCTATAGAGGAAGCTAAATAAATCCTAAAGAACTTGCATTAAAATATAGGTAGTGGTCACCCATGTAGAAATACCACAACCTATAAGATCTTAATAATGGGTTACTATTGGCCAACCATCTTTAAGGATGCTCATGTTCACATGATAACATGTCATGAATGTCAAGATTTATCTAAGAGAGAAGTACATGTAGCAATGCCTTTATAGCTAATTTTTGAAGGATGACCATTTACCCAATGGGGTTTAGACTTCATTGGTGTCCTCAACCCAAATTCCTCAATAGGCCATAAATTTGTGCTTACTGTTACTGATTATTACACTAGATGGATCGAGGCCATAGACACAAAGAACAAAAAATCACAAGATGTGATTCACTTTTTGGAAGAACACATAACCACTAGATTTGGCATGCTTATTTCTTTAGTTTGTGACAATGGACTAGCTTTCATATCAATATAATTTACTGAGTAGGCACATGATAATGAGATCATTATTAGGTTTGCTTATAACTATTACCCTCAAGGAAATGGATTAGTAGAATCAATGAATAAGAATCTGATCGATGTAATCAAGAAATCAATAGGGGACAAGCCTAGGGATTGGCACAATTTATTAAAGAATGATCTTTAGGTAGATAGGACTAGATATAATCAAGCCCTTAAAGTTTAACCTTATCTATTGGTGTATGGATGTAGACCATTTTTTCCTATCATGTTGAAGCTACCCACTTATCAGTTTATGCAAGACTACATGGAACTAAATGATAAATTAGAATCAAGACTACTAGATATAATAGAAATGGAAGATTTGAGGATTTAATCCTTATAGATATTCAACAAACACTAGGATGTGGTCAAGAAGTGGTTTGAAAAGAGATAAAAAGTTAAAGCATTTAGGATTTTAGATCTAGTGCTACTTTGGGATAAATCCCATGAAAATAAATGACAACATGATAATTTTTCCCCACTATGGATTAGACCATACCATATATCAAATATCATGGGAAATAATGAATTTTGTCTAAAGGGCCTCCAAGGAAATGAGATTACATATCCAGTCATTAGATAGTTCTGAAAGCATTAATTCAAGGTTGTGTCATCTATTGATGTTATTGAGTAATTAGGGACCAATGAATGTAGCTGTAGGATTTGATTAGATTTCCCACTTTCTTAGATTATATTTCTTTATTTTTTAGGTTAGTTTCTTACTTTCTAGATTAATTTTTCCCACTTTCATTATTTTTCCTTTATAGATTAGATTTCATGTTTTCTAGATTAGATTTTAGTGCTTTCTTAAATTAGTTGTTCTTTACTTTTTATAACAATCATAATTATGTTTAATCTAACTATAACCAAGTTAAAATCTAAACCAACTAAGCTTATGAATTATATGAAAGAGGGAAAATTAGAATCTTGACACTTTGGGACTGGTTTAAAGATTAGGTGTATTTCTATGTTTTTTGAGTCTTTAGGATGAAGGTAGGTAATCATGGATTATTCTAGATGGTGTCACAATTGAATACTTTTACTAGGAATGTGTAAGTTACTCTCATAATACTTCATACAAATTTAGAAATTTTTCTTATTTTATTAAATCAAATGCACTTATCACATTGAATACCTATTGTAAATTATAATTATAGGAATAGATGTGGCTAGTAGGGACATTCTTGTAATGATTTATTTTATACTTATACCAAATCACAAGGGTTATAGCTCTTTTCTTTTCCATTCCAGATCAAAATAAAAATAAAAGAGAAAAAGGAAACCAATAAGATCAAAAGAGAAAAAGAAAATTAAAAAAAAAAAAAATTCTCAAGTGATGAAATAAGGTCAATGTACCCCGCATCATGATTAAAATAAAATAATGGAAGGAAAAGAAAAGGATCCCAAGGTATCTCTATCAAGGCTATGGATGCCTAGATGGTAGAAAAATAATTCCTAAGCTTCCCTTGATTAAATGAGCTTTAAGAGATACTATAATGAAACCTGTAGGTTCATCAAAACCTTAAAAAAAATTCATCACAAGTGCTAAATAATCTATACATTTGAGACACACAGATCCAAGAAATCAGAAGGAAAGTATGTTATGTGAATTAACTTATGAGTCTCTTTCATATTTATGATTTAAGTATTATTTTGTAACACAATTCATTATTTATTTAGGATTTCCAAACTAGAGTCCTAGGTTCTTGAATACTTAGGATTATTTCTTTTGTATGTCACCATTTGTTGTACCCAACCTCCCCTTTTCTTTAAAGAGAAATGGGGACCCACTTTTTTTAGATTATGGTCTTAATTTTGAGCCCCTCTACTATGTGTTTATATTAATTCTAAGACAAAGACTGATTGGTATTGTGTTTTCATAGGCTAAACTCTTTTATTCTATCAGGTTCATTTTTTCAAGTTTGTGTTTATCGATCTTATTCTACCAAACTTATGTTTTGTCTAGTCTCTTTGCCAGGTTATTTGTTTGGGGACCTATTATTTTTAGAACTTGTTCTTTTGGGACTTATGTAATATATATTTTATGTCTTGGGTTTTTTTTCCATTACCTTTGTCGACTAATTCTTTATGGACTTTTTCTCGTGGACTTATTTCATCAAGGAAATTATTGTGGACATTTTGTACAAAATAATTTCCCTAAATGAATTGAGTCTATGAACATTTTTCACAAAATAATTCCCCTAAATATTTTGGGTATGTAGAAATTTTATCTAAAATAAATCCTTTGATAGATTTATTTTATCCCTCTAGACCTACCCTTCTGACCTCTCACAACAATCTTGCTAGTATAATTTTGCTGAAATACTGACCCCAAGGGCACATACCCTTCATCATATATTCAAGGCACAACCATTTAAGCCTTCATTATTTTATAAACAACTTGAATTCAAATTATCCTAATATCTTATGCATTGAAGAGCCCTAATTACTCCCTTTAAAGAGAATTGCAAGTAAACAGTGATCAAGCTAGAGAAGAATTAAGCATACAACATACATAACACATAAAAGGAAATTGTAAGTAGCATAAAGTGTATATATTAATGGCATCTTCATCCAAGACATTTAGGGGAGAAAATATACCATCACCATACTTAATTAAAGATTCTACAGAGTTCATGGATATAGTGTTTGATGCTACCATATTAAAAAATAGATACACCAACTATTTATAGTTATGGGATGTAGTCAATTTTGTGGATGTGTTTCATAAGAGGATAAGATGACATTTGATGATAGGCTATTTATCCAAGAATTGTTGGATTTAAAATACCAAATGTTACATTTTGTTGCTACCAATCTAGAGGTGATGTCATGCATCAACCTCTTATAGGATTTATTTTTCTTGGGTATGATATCACAAGATTATTTCCTTCATTAATTTGGAAATAACATAGTTATCATGTGCATTTTGGTACCTAACTTCCAAATATACCTATCTTTGAACATAATAAATGTACACTTTGATAAGCATACATTTCCTCAAATCAATGAAGAGAGATTAATGGAAAAGGCACTCTCTTCATGGTTACTCGTGGACTAGACCATCACATGGAAAGGGAGAAAGATAAAGGGAGTTATTTTTATCAACAAATTCAGAATGGGGATACACATTGGCATGGCTATCTTGAACCAATTTTATGGTATGACAAATATTCATTTTTTTAATCTAAATTGGGTGTTATTATTATACATGATACTTACCCATGATTCTATGTATGCCCTGGATGAGATAATCAAATTCCATATGAGAGAGTAGATAATTCATAAGGACAAGCATCCCATGCCTTTGGGAAATTTCTATATGATGTCTTATTTTTTAGATGTCATTTTGGGAACTTGTTATAGAGACTTTAAGGAATTATGGACTCTATCCATATACTGTATCAAAAATAAAATTTATGACCATTACCAATTTATGCACATATATGCCTATGCAAGAATATGGTTAGAATAGTAAAGGATGTATATTCACAGGTTTGGCAAGCCATTCATGACTCACGCATGCCAAAAATTGGACCAAATATTGTAAATAACTTGGGTAGTAAATGGGACTACTTCCTCTATTGAAACTTCATAGTCATAATGATCTAGGGGAACAAGGTTAATCTTTTATGTCTCTAAAAGTATGTCCTAGATAAGTTAGCAGAGCAATAAATTGCTTTCTAATTATGGTGGAGTGTTGAAGAAACCTATCCAAGTAAAAGAAATCTTTGTACTCTGGCCACCATATAACAATTGGGATAATGGTCTACATAATGAGGAAGTATTTTGGGGAAGTGGGATGCAAGTGGAAGAGTTATCCTTTCCCTGTGCTTCCACATAGAGATTGGGATCCACATGGTTTTATTCAAAGGCATCTATAGGGATTTAACATCCCCTACAACCATGTTCAATGTTCTTATGATTTTTAATTTCTTAATTCAAGGTTGGATGAGGATTTTTGGAGAGATATAAGGTTGTTATACTAAAGGAATAACATTTAATAATGATGCAAGATGACCCCTTAGTCATTATAAGAGAATTGGATAGCAATAAATCTCTATATAAAAGATGGGAGCATTCTAAATTTTGAAGAGGATAGTCTGAAGACCAATCCAAGGATCAAGTAGGTACCTCATCTCAATATTCCCCTTTAAAATTAAAGGCTATCAAGAAATAAACTAGGGTTAATAAACCCAATTCTAATAGGGGAGCACAGGTAGGTGACCCCATTCATTTAGATTCTTATGAGGAGAAGAAAACACAAAAATAGCCTAATGTAAGTGCCATTCAAGTGACTATTGCTATTCCCCAAGTTCATATTACCACATCTATTAGGATAAAAATATAAGAAAAAGTGGCATCTACCTAGCAAGGCTCCCCCACATAGTTGAAGACCCCTCTAGTTTACACAAGGAAGCCTATGACTCTAATAGGCAGTCCGATAGTAGAATCATCATAAGGCTTGTCTGCTGCACCTCCACACTCAAAACTAACATAGGGATAGGTTATGATAATTAAGGATATTTAGTATGATTCTCATGAAGAGGTAGATCTAAAAATATCTAAGGTCATGAGGCTTCAAGTAGATCTTGTAGTGCCCAATTGCCAAGGTACTCAACCCTTCATAAGTATTCCTTTATCTTTTATGCCACTTTTTGGATGTTTTCCATTTCTTCTATGTTGAGGAAACCTCATGTGGAAGTGACTACTTCTACCTCCATTGATCCCTTTGCCACCACTACCATTAATCCACTCTCCACTTCCATCCCACTCACCATGCCAACCTCATATGTCCTTTTTGACACTTCCACTATCAGATCCTTAATGAAGAATAAGGTGTTTAAGAAGGTATAAACTACATTAGCCACTCCAAAACTCCATGTCTAGTCCACCTAGATCCCCCTTATAATTACATCCACCACCTCCATAAAATAAACTATTATTAAATGTTCTGGTAGGGTAAGGAAGGCGAAACCCTAATTAATCATAGTTCATCCACTCCCTCAATTTGGAGGAGTGGATTGGTCTAATATTATATGGATTTCCCTACTTCAGGTACTTGTAAAAGTATAAAACAAATAGCTAAAATTAGAGGAGGTTGAGGAAGAGGTTATTGTTGCAACCTCAAATGCTTCATAATTGGGCATTCCTCTGTGGGTTGTAGACTTGAGAATCAAGGCTTCCCAAATTTATAGCTTCAAGATCACTGAGTTTATCTCCATATCCACTTTATTTGACCCCCCATCTAGTAGTATATAGAGTGTGAAGAAGAGAAATTTATAATATGATAAGGGCACACAAATAATTCTCCCTCACTAAGAGGTAGAGTAGATAGCCTAGGCAATCTCCTTAAATTAAAAATATTATAGACCTAGCCCAAGCCCATAAGGATGTTATAGTAGCCATCCATGAGAAAATAAATATGTCTTGGTAGGATCTTGAAGCTAAGGTTCAAATATTGGAGGATGAGGTAAAGAAATTAGGGGAGTAAGTGAAGATTGTGCATATCCCTATAGGCACAAAAATTAAGGTGTAATAAGTAGCCTCTCAATGTTAAAACTCTTTAGAGGCAAAGGAATTTATGAAGGAAAAAAGGACCCTCATGTAAATAATTCCAACCAATTATATAATTCCTTGAAATATGATAGTGCTAAGTTAAAAATGTTAGTTGCATACACAAGTAACTCATTATATATTCATCTAGACTTAATGACAACACTAGATGTATCTAATGCCTTGAACTTAGTTGTCAAAAGGTAGGAAGAAGAAAATGAGTGGATACAATAAGTTGGGGCCTTAATCCTAAAATATAATGCACATGAGGGCCAAATCCTCCATATTTTTTATTATTTGAAGCTATTGAAGGTAAAGTATGCCATAGGCAAATTGATCAATAGGATCAATTTTGATAACCTCATTCAATAAGTGATGGATGAATTCAAGTAGAGTTTATAAGGCTTAGCACTAGATGAGATAGATTATAAGTTGAGTGCATCCATAAATAAAGTTATGAAGGTGGAAATTTTCAAGAATAAATTATACATGAACAAAGATGAGCATGCAATACTCTTTGGTCAAGTTAAAAGGATACATTAACCATCACTGATCAACTTGAACATTATACAACAACATCATGATGTGGAATATAAAGTTTATCAAGAGATTGAGGCCAAGAAAATTCAAGCTTATAATAATGCATTAACATCTATAACTTTAACTACTACCACTAGAACTATTACACTGACTAAAGTACATGAAGTGCTTCACATGATGTAGCCTTGATAGGCTAAGATTTTTTGCATGTATAGCTTTGTAATGGTGCATAGTTTCCTTGTAGTTTGATATTTCTATTATAAAATTGACTTTATAATTTGTACATATGTAAACATTGTATGGATTTTAAAAGGTCAACTTAATTAATTGATAAATGTAAGATTTATCTTATATGATTTTTAACTATAACTAAAACTCATGTTTTAAATACCACTTATAAAAACTTTACATGAACTTGGAGGATGAAGCAACCCCTTCCCCAAGCTTACTTAAATATTTGTAATCCAACTTGTATTTTTGTCAGAGGGTTTTGAATATAAGAACAACATAAATTTTGATCATCAGTGAATGTGTTTGTGTATTTTATTTCCAATTTATGTGTAATTAGTTGTTAATTTCATTGGTTGTATGTTTCAATAATATTTAGTTTGCAATAGCTATGAATGGTTTCTTGATTATTTTTATTGATGTATTTATCTATAGATGTGCAATGTCTATTGAAATATTGGTAAATTACATTAATTAAGGTGATTAAATTGTTTTATTCATAATTCTAATTATGTATGACTACTTTTTTAGATGTATTTTTGTGTGCATGTAAAATATACCTTAGATACTTCACTAGATTGATCCATAATCTCTTAATTAAGGGTGTGAAATAAATTCCATAAAATGAGAAACCTTTTTCTAAGGCTTGTGAATTACATGCATCATTATTTCCTTAGACTTCGTAGCCATGTCTGAATGTGTGTGTGGAATTATTGCCAATAGTAGGCATATGTTCTAAGAGCACCTATCCTTTTAAAAACCAACCAAGGGAGTAGTTATTGAAAACCATAGAGCTTTATTTTTTTCCTTACCCTTCCCTCCTTTTTAATTTTGTTTTGAGACCTACCCACTTTAGGTTAGAATCCAACCATTCGTCCAACTCACATAGAGATTCACTACCTTTTAGGAACCACACCTCCATCCAAAAAAATTTATCAACAACCTATGTACCCTACTATTTATTCCATTAAAAATTTGTAATAGACTACATATCTACAAATCATGCCCTAGAGTAGAGTTTAACTCCATTGAGATCCTAAAACATTAGAGGCTACCTCATTATGCTATGGTGTGCATAAAACCTATATCAACATAAATAAAGTGAATGAAGAGTTTATTTATGAATTTTAATTCATGTTAATTCTTATAATATGTTTTGGAGGTTAGTGAATATGGTGAAAAGGCTTCTCACAAAATGACTTGATAGGTTCAGATAAGACAATGTGATATAGGGTCAAGAAATTGGTCAACGAAACTAATATTTACCATTTTACCATATGATATTTATATATAAGTATGTTATAGATATATAATAAGACCATTTTCATGAATTAAGAGTCATGGAAAGTTTCTACATAGGTGTTGGAGGTCTAATTCACCATGACTAGTTTTTTAGGTAAATTCATAGTTTTGAGTGAGTGAGTTACAGAGATGTTCTTTAGCCTTTATCTCCTGAGTGAAAGTGTTAAAATAATTTTATGATGAACCTAAGTTTATGGATAAAATTTATATATGTTTCATTTTATTAAATATTTTATTAGCTTAAGGGTGTTTAAACTTCATTTTTTCAAGATAGACTTTTGAGGTACATAGGCCTAATAGGACAGTGTGTCCTAAAAGAGCTTTCATGGTATGAGTGAAATAGATAGGTATAACCAACCATGCATAAGTTTATTAGAGGTCATTATATAAGTTATTTAATGGTTTTTTATTTTTATATAAATCCATATTGGCCCAAGAGGATCAAACTTTGATGCTAAGAAGATAGACGTAATGCAATTAGGTCTCCATGAGACCTAAAAGAGAAATGAGGCCTAACTAGAGTGTTGTAGACCAAAAGAGGTCCAAATTTAGTTTTAATAATTATTATAAAGTTTTATAATACATATTATATATCTTAAATTAGATTTTTAATGTGTGTGGCTAACCAAGTGGTGTGTGATCATGAGACTTGTATATATACAAGGTAGTTTAGGCCTATTTGATGTAAGTAATAAAAGCAAATAAAATATTTCTTAGTAGAGTAGAAGGAGGTATTGAAATGAGACCATAATATAATATCAATTTTTTTGTGATATAAAATTCATGAGGTGGATGATTTGGTGTTGAGTTGCTTAGGGAGTTGGTGCTTCCTTACAAATAGGTGCTTGTTAAAGCCTAGTCAAGTGGGTGCTTGAATTCATTAGGGTCGGTGCTCCAAGTTGAATTTGTGCTCAATAGAATTTAATTTTTTATTTTATAAGACTATATTAAATTTTCATATATCATGGTGGGTTTTATTCCTCTTGAGGATTTCTCACTCATATGTATGTTTTCTTGTGTTATGCTCATGTGAATGGTTCTTTATGTATTGCTAGATATTAATGTTGCTTTCATGGTTCATGAATGATTGGATATAATTGAAGGAAATTTTTTAGTAAATTAATTCCCCCCCCCCCACAATAATGATTGTGATTATAAGAATTATTATCATATCTTGGTCCTTTGAAGTATTCCTAAAGAGCTTTAAGGAGATCATAGAAGCACAAACATGTCTATTCATCAATTACAAGGATGTTTATTAACCAATAAGGATACTCTCTTTAGTAGGACTAATTTCAAATTTTGGAGAATTAAAATTAAGACCTATTTAATGTCCTTGGGCTATGACATATGAAATTATTTTTTTGATGTATTCATTCCACCTAATACACCACCAACTAACACAACATGTAAGAAGGCAAGTGAGAACAACTCTAGGGAAATGAATGTCATTCTATGTGGTCTTTCAGAGGTAGAGTTTATAAATGTCATGCACTATGATACATATAAATGGATTTGGGAAAATTTTAGAATATATATGAAGGATACATCAAAGTAAAGATGGTAAAGTTACAAACCCACCGAAGGTAGTTTGAAATTTTGAGAATGAAAACATTGTTTCTTATTTGTTAAGAGTAGATGAAGTGGTAAATGTCATTAGAGGTATAAGATAGAATTAAAAATAATCAATAGTAGTACAAAAGGTATTGATATCCCTAACATCTAATTTTTATTTAAAGGTGTCTACTATGGAGGATATCAAATATCTTAACATAATTTAGATGGATGAGATTCATGGCATCTTGAATGCCTATGAAATGAGAAAAAGTGATAGAAGACCTTAAAATAAGTAATTTATATTAAAAGTTTATAAAAATTCATAAGGTAAAAAGTTCAAGGATGAAGTTGATATAAACTTTAATCATGACAATATAGAATCCATGTTTTTTAGAAAACTAAGGAAAGTATCAAGTATGTATGAGGGAAAGTTGCCATTAAAGTGCTTTAACTATGGTAAGATTGGTCATTTTGCATCTAAATGTCCTAAAAATGATCATTATGGAGAACATGATGAACATTATGGTGATGATAATAAGGTCTATAAGCCTAACAAGATAAAAAAAGGGTTTTACAGAGTATGAAGGTAAGAAAGGGTCATTCAATTACAATAGAAGTTTCTATACCAAAGAATATAGTATCTCATCTAATGTAAGTGACACAAGTACATATGATAGTGATGATGAAAGTAATGATCATGATAAAAATGAAACCTTATGCATCACTAAATAAATAAATAGTGAGGGTTGTTCAAAAGGGAAAATTCTTATGGATGATGAAGAATCAAATGAAGAAGAGGTTGAAGTGAACCTTGAGGTAGAATTGGTGAGTGCTTTAAAGGAGTTTAATGTCTAAATAAGGAAGAATAAAAAACATAGATCATTGGATAAGAGTTATGAGGAAGAAATAAATCTCTTTAAAGAGAGACTAAGTAACAACACCAATGAACATGAGGATATCATCAAATAGTTGGAAAATAAAATTGAAATTGTCACTTCAAGTCTTAAAACTAAGGAGAAAGAATGCATCAAGTTTGGAATAGAAATGGATTCCTTGAAGGAAAAATTATATTAGACAACAGTCAAGTTGAAGACACATCAAAAATTTGAAAAGAGTATTGAATTTCTTGGTGATATTTTGAATAATCAAAGCTATCCACATGACAAGATAGGTCTTGTGTTCAAAGAAGACAAAAAATAAAACAAGGAGAGTCAGACCTCAAAGAACATTAGATCATCAAGAAATGATGGTACTGATAAAGTAAAGACCTATGAAGAAACTCTCAAATATGACACTCAAGTTAATCATCAACAAGTCAAGAAGAATTGACTCCTTCAAGAGATAATAAAGGTAGAGGTGCATCTTTCAACATTAGACAAACAAGGTATGTGAATCCTTTCAATAGTTAATTTTTATCATACAATCAATATGGACATAATGTTGTGGATTGTAGACATCATACTAGAATCAATTCCCCTTTGAGTAATAAGATGAATACACATATCTATAGTAGAGTCATAATTCTATCTTATAAGTGTGATCAAAGAGTACATATTTCAAGGGATTATGAGATGAGGCATATAAGGAATATTAGTCAAGATAAGAGGTTATATGGTCATACTACTGAGAAGTGGATCAATAATTTAGAACCTATGGAGAAGATGAAGGAAGAACAAAAGACTAAAGAAGAAGAATCTATGCTAGATTATATTTCCTTTCACATAATGGTATATAAATAGTGGTTTCTCAAGCCACATGACATGATACAAGGTCAAGTTCATCTCATTGAATAAGAATGTTACAAGGATAGTGATATTTGGAGATAACACAACTGCCAATATAGTTGGTAAGGGTATCTTGAGTTTGGACAATGGGAAGACCAAGACAAAAAATGGTATTGTATATGTAAATTTTGAAACATAAATTACTTAGTGTAAGTTAAATGTGTAACCAAGGAAACAAACTAACCTTTCATAATAGAGGGTGTGATATTAAAAGAGCTAAGTCAAGAAGACTAATTGCCAATGCTAAGAGGACTGAGAATAATATGTATGTTTTGAATGAGATCAAGAAGGAAAGATGATTTATGAGCAAAATGGATGAATTTTGGTTATTTCATAGAAGGTTGGGCAACCTAAACTTTGAAAATTTGGTCAAGATAAGATTTAATATGTTTTTGAAGAACATGCCTAAAATCACCAAACCTACAAACACACTTTGCAAGGCATGCCAACATGGTAAGTAGACTAGAATAAGGTTTAAGTCCAATGATTACTATACTACAAGACCTTTATAGTTAATACGCATTAAAATGTATGGGTCTAAAAAAATCTAAAGTATTCAAGGAGATAACTACTTTGTGTTACTTATAGATCACTACACAAGTATGAATTTGATAGCATTCTTGAAATAAAAGTCAAAAGCTCTTGATAAGATCAAGGCAATCAAGGCTCTTATTGAGAATGAGAATAATGGAAAGATCAAATGCTTGAGATCTGAAATAGGAGTGTTTTGGTCCAATGATTTTGATGACTTATGTGAGTTATATGGGATAAGGAGATAGTTCTTAGTAGCTAGGATACCATAAAATAATGGGGTAGTTAAAAAAAAGAATAACATAGTCCAAGAGATTGCAAGAACTATGATAAATGAGTCAAATTTATCTTATGGATACTAGAGAGATGTAGTAAGCACTATAATTTACATATTGAATAGAGGATAGATAATAACTAATGGAAATAAGACCCCTTATGAACTATGGAAAGGAAAAATTTCTAATGTGGGATACTTTAAAGTGTTTGAAAGTAAATACTTCATCAAAAGAGAAGAGGAAGACTTAGGTAATTTTGATTCTAGGTCTGATGAAGGTATATTTTTTAGATACTCGTAAGTAATCTCAACCTATAGATGTTATAATAAGATGTTACAAAATATAGTGGAAAATACCAATGTGAATACTAATGAGATAAAGAAATAACACTCATAGTCAAAGGATACATCAAAGAATCTAGACTTCAATAATAAAGAAGAAACAATAAAAATTGATGAGGAAGAAGTTAAGGAAAGATAATACTTCAAAGGCCCCTCAAAATAGATTCAAAGAGATCATCCTAGATCATAAATAATTGGCAATAAGGATGTGGGTATCCAAACAAGAAGAAGGCTAGTAAGTAACCTAAATCAAGAGAATGTTTCTCTATTATCTAATATTGAACCTAATAACCTCATAGAATAAAGTAAAGACAAGTTTTTGATAGGTGTTATGAATGAGGATTTACAACAAATAAAAAATAATGAGACTTGGGAACTAATTCCTAGGCCTAAAGATAAGAATGTCATTAGCATAAAATGGGTATTTAGAAACAAGTTGAATGAAGATGGTGAAGTCACTAGGAATAAGGCTAGATTGGTATGTAAAGGGTATGCACAAGTTTAAGGGGTAGAATCTGAGAATACATTTGCTCTAGTAGTAAGATTAGAGGCTATTATACTATTTTTATCATGTGTAAGATTCAAAATATTAAAGGTGTATTAGATGGATGCCAAATTTACTTTTCTAAATGAAAACTTAGAAGAGGAGCTGTACATAGAGAAACCTAAGGGTTTATAATTATCAAGTAACAAGGACTATGTTTATAGATTGCAAAAAGCTATTTATGGTCTAAAGTAAGATCCTATGATTGGTATGCCAAATTAGATTGGTATCTATTAGACCAAGGATTAAAAAGAGGAGTTATAGAGAGTAATCTATACATAAAGATAGAATATAACCATTAGTTGATATTAGTTATCTATGTGGATGGCATCATCTTTGGTGGAAATAGTGAGAGTATGACTAAGGATTTTTTAGATGTGATGAAGAAATATTTTGAGATATCCATGATAGGAGAATTATCATTATTTATTGGGTTAAAAATCATTAAATATGAAAAAGGTATATTAATTTCACAAGCTAAGTGCATTCGAGAGATGTTGAAGAAATTTGAGATAGAATATTATAAGGTTGTTAGCACACCAATGATCATAGGGTGTAAGTTAATCAAGTAATATGAGTCTCTAATGGTCAATTAGACATCATATATGCCAATGATTGGAAGCTTGTTATACACTACTACCTCTAGACCTTAACATCATGAAATTAGTAGGTCTTGTGGGAATATTTTAATCATGTACAAAGGAAAATAATTTTCAAGAATTCAAAAGGATACTTAGATATCTCAAGGTGACTATGGAGTTTGGGTTGTGGTACTCATGGAGTAATGACTTTAAATTAACAACCTATATAGATGTAGACTAGGTAGGGAGTCTAGATGATAAGAAGAGTACTAGTGGAGCAATCTTCTTCTTAAGTGAGTGCTTAGTTTCATGGATAAAAAACAACCAACTACCAGTGGCATTATCTACTTGTGAGGTTGAGTAAACTATAACAACTTCATGTTGCATTAAAGTCTTATGGATGAGACAAACCTTAAAAAACTACAAGGTAGAGTATGATAGTCTTAGCCCTATCTATTGTGATAATACAAGTTCCATAAGCATCTCAAAGAATCTTGTCATATCCTCAAAGACTAAGCATATTCTAATTAGATATCATTTCCTAAGAGAATAGGTAAATGAATAAAGTGTTAAACTTTAATATGTTTCTACAAAGGATTAGATTGTAAACATTTTAACCAAACCACTTCCAAAGGTAACATTTGAACATCTAAAATAGGATTTGGGTATAATTCATACCCCTAGAAATCATTAAGGAAGTTAGGTTCTTAATGAGAGATAATAATGTGGTTTATTAGCTCCAATAGTATGTGAGTAGTGCTAAGAAGTTATGCATGGAGATAGGGGGATCATGTTTGTATGGTGTTTCATTGTCTCATCACCCTATGTGTTGAGTTCTATAGTTGTAAGAGGTGTGGTCCAAGAAGTTGTAGACATCTCTTTGTCATTTATGTCAAAGGGGGAGATATTTCATAATGAGGGAAAAATATTTTGTTAAGATAATTTCTGAGAGTGGTTTCCATCAATGATAAAGGGGGATATTATTGAGCATTATCACTGATGTCAATGTTACATCCTATGCAAGATGATGTTAAAGGTGACTAATCCTAGTCTATTAGTGTGTGATGTGACAAGATGCATAGGAGAGTGTTGTCATGAGAAAAAATTATCATGTGAGAAAGAGAAAGAGGAAGATATAATTTAAAGGAAACTAATGCCTTATGGTTGTGTGAAGGTATAAGTCATTGATGATGAAATACATAAAAAGCCTAGTCATGAGCCTAATCATGAAATGAAGAGGTATGTGCATGAAAATGGATGAAAAAAATAATATGAAGGATAAATTAATTTTTTTTATCATGTATGAAAGGAATTGAAACATTCATAAGAGTTTCAAGGTAAGCCTACATGGGTAGGACCTAAATCTAGGTTTGCACTTAGACCTCTCTTAGACCTTGCCTAGCCTAATGAGGTATGAAGATCAGATTTCAAGGAAATTATGAATATGTGATATAAGTTTTTTTAAGGATTTTTCACAAAGTTTTAGGTCATTGTTTAAAGGAAATTTCATGAATTAGTGTTTTAGGCCTTCTCAAGTTCATAAAATGGGGTCTCAAGACCCAAGAATCACTTTTAGACATTCATTTTCATGTGTAACCTCTACATTGGAGCCTAATATGTTATGGAGATATGGGGAATTGTCATAGATAATATATTTAGGCATTGGTTTTGGATTTAAGAGGTAGTCCTTTATGAACAATCATTAACACAAAAACTTGAGTTAAAACTCCCTAAAACCCTAATAAGGAACTGATGTGAAATACATTATTAAAATAAGCTTAGAATGGATTAAAATGTCTAGATAAAATATTGTATCATGTATTAAAATTTCCTAGTTACCTCTAGGTGGTAGTGTTTAGTCAGATAAGAGAGAAAATGCATTGATGCATTCTTATTTGTCAAGAAATTGTTTTAGCTCTCAAAAGTTATATTGGTTAAGAAAATAAAATGGATGGGATAAGAGTTTAGAGAATAATTTTTCATTTACATGATTATTTATGGATATTTTTTATCCTTCAAATGTTCTAATTTGATCATCCAAGTTAGCCAGTTGCAAATAGACCCGATGGTGTAAATAGTGCAAAACCCAAGTAGAGATGAGAATATGGATTTGACGATTTGAGCATGTAATATTGATTAAATAAGTGAGTTAATATTTTATTTATAAATTTTAATTAATTTTAATTCTTGGAATAAGGTTTGGAGGTTATTTAATATGGTGAAAATTTTGCTCATAAAATGACATGTCAGGTTTAGATAAGACTGTGTGACATAGGGTCAATAAATTGGTCTACAAAACATATATTTGACATTATATAATATGATATTTATATTTTATTATTATATATAAATATAATATGACAATTTACATGCATCATGAGTCATTAAAAGTGTATACATAGGTGTTGGAGGTCTAAATCACCATGACTAGCTTTTTAGGTAAATTGGCAGTTCTGAGTGAGTGAGTTGCAGAGATGTTATTGAGTCTTTATCTCCTAAGTGGAAGTGTTAAAATAATTTAATGATGACCATAATTTAATTTATAACCTATATAAATGTTTAATTTTTTGTATTTTAGTATATTAATGATGTTTAAGCTTCATTTTTTCAAGATACACTTTTGAGGTACATAGGCCTAATAGGATAGTTTGTCCTAAAAGAGCTTTCATGGTATGAGAAAAGGACACAAGTATAAAAAATCATGGATAAGGTAATTATATTTCATTATATAATTTATTTAATTATTTTTTTATTTTTATATAAGTCAATCTAGGACCAATAGGATCAAGATTTGACACGAAGAAGATAGACCTATTGCAATTAGATTTCCATGAGACCTAAAAGAGAAATGAGGCCTAATTGAGTTTTTGTATAATAAAAGGGTTCCAAAGTTAATTTGAATCATGTTAATAAAGTTTTTTAAGACCTATTATATTTATTAAATAATATTTTTAATGTGTGTATCCAACCAAGTGGTGTGTGACCATGAGACTTGTATATATACAAGGTAGTTTAGGCCTATTTGATGTAAGCAATAGAAACAAATAAAATATTTCTTGGTAGAGAAGAAGGAGGTATTTAAATTAGAACATAAAATAATATCATAGGTTTTGTGATATAATTTTAATGATTTTTTTGAGTTGGTGCTTTCTTGTAAGTAGGTACTTGTTAAAGCCTAGTCATGTGCGTACTTGACTTCATTAGGGTTGGTACTCCAAATTGAGTTGGTGCTAAAAAAAATTGATTTTTTTTATAGTAATATATTAAATTTTTATATATCACATTTTATTTTCTTCCACTTGATTATTTCCAACTCATATGTATGTTTTCTTGTGTTATGCTCATGTGAATTGTTTTTTATGCATTGCTAGATATCAATGATGCTTTCATACTTCATGAATGAAATGATATAATTATAGGAAATTTTTTGGTAAACTAATTTTCCCCCTATAAATTATTGTGATTAAAACATGATTTACATGTATCCCATATAAACCACCATACTCATATAATTCTCCATTATTTCCTCTAACTCACAATCAAACCCTCGCCGTGCTAAGTTTTGCATGGTTCAAATGACCAAGCAACCAAAACCAAAATGATGATTCTAGAATTAGGGTTGGCATAAAAATAAGTCAATAAACATAATTATTATTTTATAATAATATTTAATATTCCCATTAAAATTCAAACATCAAGCTAAACATTAAAAAAAACATTTAAATAATTAATGCCACATACCTAGATAACCATTAGGTATTTAGGAACTAAGTCATCCTAGGCACCAACTTAGGTCTAAGTTAGGTATAGATTAATAAAATAATTTTAATATAAGGTCAAATTTAAATTTAATTATTTTCCTTTTATATAAGTGTTTTAAATATGCTTTTTTAAAATGATTCTAGGTACATGCCTAAAAGAGTTATGCAGAAAACAAAAAATAAAGTCAGCTATGAACGTATATAATAAAAAACATTCCATAATGGCAACCATATCATAATCCATCAAGTAGTAATAATTAAAATGATATTTATTAACATCAAAATATGAATTTAAACTATATCAACTCATCTAAACATAGATAAATCAACATAATGAAGTTAAAGCAATCATGCATTTATTATTCTACATGGTGTGTGCTAGGTTCATTATCGAGTCTCAACACCTCCAATATTTATATTTGCATCATCTTCCTTGATGATACTCTCCTTACATATATAATTAGAGATTTGAATTTCTCCTCCATCCACCTCATAAATGAAAATTTTATTTAGCTCATAACCATGATAATTAGTACAAATGATACTAAATCATAAAAAACTAAATAAGCATAATCCAAATGCATATAAAACTCACATACAATTAACCAATAAAGTAATGAATCACACAAAATAGTTATTATATATTTTTCAGTATATAAAAATAATTAAAATAGTTTACTACAGTAGTAATTAAACAACATTAACCACACAATATATGTTAAATAAGCAAATCATGTTTAGTGAAGAAATTAGGATGTAATATCCTTACCCCTTAAAACTGTTCATCATCCTATTGAGACTTACTTCAAAACAAAGTTATAAAATCAAATAACATATATTATTAAATAAAATAACAATATTAAATGTGAAAATAACCTATAGAACTCACCATAGTCCTCCCATGTGGCACTATCCTCAGAATATTGGTCCCACTAGACTTTTCATTGTAATACTTATTTATTATGCAAACTTAGTTTTTGAGTGTTAATTATTTTAACTGGTTTTATTATGACCACCCTAGGGTCCAAAACCTATAAATAATTCCAATCCAATACATGAGAGGGATCAATTACATACTTTTTGAGATAAGATACATGAAAAATATTATGTAATAGAGCTAGAGCTAGTGTCAAGGCAAGCCTGTATACAATAGGATTGATAACTTCCAAGACCTAAAAGAGTCCCACATATCTTGGTGAAATATTCACTGATTTACAAAAATTAATGGAGTTCTTTTGAGGGTTAAACCTCAAAAATATTTTATCACCAATAAAAAACTGTTTTGCTATCCTTTTCAAATTAGCATATTTTTCTATCTATTGTTAGCTTAAGCCAACCTTTATATAATTATCTTGACCTGCTCCTCCATTTATATGAGAACTACAAGACCAAAGACCACCCTATATTATATCTTATCCCAATTGATTAGTGTTTGACACCTCCCTCTATACAATGCTTCAAATGGATCCATATTTAAAGCTAATTGTAAAGAGTTATTATAAGTAAACTCTACCATTGGAAGATAATCTTACCACTTGTATGGTTGATCCATGCAATATATTCTAAGATATCTTCTAGAACTTGTTTTACTCTTTCTATTTGTCCATCTATTTCCAGATGATATGTAGTACTAAAATTCAAATATGTGTTGAAAGCTAAATTTAGAGTTAACCAAAACCTAGATGTCATACTCAAATTTTGATCCAAAATGATCTTTTATATAAACCCATGTAATAGGTATACCTCTTTCATGAATCTTTTCTCAAGCATTGATGCATCATCAATCAATTTACCTAATATGAAGTGAACTACCTTGGCTATTTTGTTAACTAACTTCAAGATCATGTCATGTCAGTTATGTGATAATAAAAAACCTTAGATAAATGCCATACTAATTACTTGTCACTTCTATTCTGATATATCATGAAGATACAACAATCCTGCTGAATGCACATGTTTAGTTTTCACACTCTAACACTCTAAGAAATGAGACACAAAACACAATACATCCCTTTTAATTCCTTTCCATAAATAAAGATTTTTTAACTTAGTCACGAGTTAGTCACTCCATGATTACCTAAATAAGGGGTAATGTGCAATTCCTTTAGCACTGCTATCCTCAAATTCTCTCTATCAAGTACATATATTTAGCCATTATACATCAAAAGACCATCATTGTCTAACTTGAATCCTTTGAAATTTTAGTTCTAAGCATCCTATGATAAATCTTTGTTAACTTGATCATTGAAATCATCTCCAAGGGATAATTTAACAACTTGACCATGAAAGGTACTCTTGATAGTAGACAAAGATGTTATATACCTTATATGACTTAGGGCATCAACAACTATGTTTTCCTTTCCCTTAATATATTTAATATCAAAATCATAGTTAGATAGGAACTCTAACCAACATATCTGATGAGAATTAAGGTTTAGTTGGGTGAAGATATATTTGAGTCCCAAGTTTTCATTCTTTAGATCAAACAGCTCCCCCAATAGATAATGCTTTAAAACTTGTAAAGCATGCATAATTACCTCAAGTTACAGGTTATGTGGAACATAATTTACCTCATATCATTTAAGCTTCCTAGACTCATATGATATAACTAAACCATATTACACAATAACTCCTCCAAGACTATCCCTAGATGCATCAGTTATTACTAAGAATTGACCATTAGGATTAGGAAATCTTAGCATGGGTGCCAATGTAAACTTCCTTTTCAATTCCTAAAAGATTTTTCACACTTGTATGACTAGATAAAAATATGATTGTTCCATTGATGAGAGTTAATTGGGTTAGTTATTGAACAAATTTCCTATATTACGCTACTAAACCCATAAAACTTCTCACCTCATTCACATTTTTGGTTTATGGCCACTTCGTAATGGCTATTATCTTTGCCAAAACTAAAATTCCATTTACAAAGATAATGTGTCCTAAATACTATAATTTTTTCTATAAAAATGCACATTTGGATAATTTACCATAAATTTTGTGCTTATGCAAACACTGTAACACCAACTCCAAATGTTGTATATGTTCTTCCTCATTATTATAATAAATGAGTATATCATCCAAAAAATAACACAAAGTGATCTAGATAGTCCCCAAACACACTAAACCATGAGATTCATGAATGTTGTCAATGCATTTTGTAATCTGAAAGGTAACTCTATAAACTCATATTGACCACACTAAGTTTCTAACATTGTTTTAGGAATATATTCTTATTGAATCCTCAACTGGTGATATCCCACTTGAAGATCTATATTCAAGAAAACTATTACCACACACATTTGATCAAAGAGATCATCAGTGTGATGCAATAGATACGTATTCTTGATTTTTGATTTGTTCAACATCTTATAATCAATACACAAACAAAGAGTACCATCCTTCTTGATGAAAATGACTAGTGCACCCCATGGTGACACACTTGGTCGAATCAACCCTTTAGATAGAAACTCTTTTTGTTGATCCTTCAACTCAACCAAATCTATAGTTATCATCCTTTAAAGTACCTTATATTATAGTTTTGAATAAGGTATATGTCAATTAATAAATCAAACTCCTTTTTGGGTGGTACTTTTGACACTTCCTCTGGAAACACAACTTGAAAGTTTTGAAGGAAAGGGTAATCCTCAATGGATGATTCCTTTATTTCCTTCTTATAATTTATTTTAATAATTAATGTTTAACATCCTTTATAGTGAGCCTTCTTAAGTTGAATTATATAAATTTGCCTAAGTTTTGACTCCCTTCTCTCACCCTAAATCTAAGTCTGATTCCTAAAATCATCCTAACACTTTACCTTCTTCAGATAGAAATTCTACGTTTACTTTATGCTTATCAATCAAATTCACCCCTATGATTACATCATATGAACCTAGTGGAGATGCATAAATATTTACTATAGTAGTGAATTTAGGTGAATCAATCTCAACTTTAATTAAGCACCTATCGACTTTGATGTTAGCATCATTACCATATTGCACTGACCATGCATTATCCATTGAACCAATTTTCCTAAATAACTTAGAAATAATATACATAGAAATAAAAAAAATTAGTATATCTAGTATCAATCAACATGGAAATAGGTTGACAATAAATATTACCTAAAATATCAATAGGAGAAGCTTGATAATTAGCTTAATGGTTATTAATAACTACATGTATTCTCTATTAAAAGTTCCCTTACTGTGTAGTGCCCTTAGATTTTCCTTTAGACTTTCCTTGAGTACATTCTATGGCATAGTGGTCACCTACACAAATGTAACATCCACAAGGTTGTCCTTTCCTTTCTAACTGTTGGTTCCCCTTAAAGTTATATTTGAATCCACCTTCAACTTTATTGCTATCTAAGAAGTTAGTAAACTTAACATTATAACTCCTAAACTAATTCTTGGTTCCCGTTCCTTTTCTAGTTATTATTATTAAGAGTCAGTATGAAACCTCCAAACTTATTCTTGAACTTCTCTTTGACTTGACAAAGAGACTTTAGTTTATATGCCTACTTAATGACCTTCTCAAAAACCTTATCCATCATAGATGGCACATGCACATATACCTCACATCTAATTTGTGTTTTTAATCCCATAATGAAATTTTAGATTCAAAACCTTTCATCCTCCTAATATTGAGGAACACATTTTAAGATCTTAATGAATGATTCCTAGTATTTATTCATTGAAAGATCTCCCTACTTTAGATTCTAAAAATCTATCAATTTCTAGTCAAAATATAATTAGGGCAACCATCATGATCTAAATAAAAACACAAATTGATCCCAAGTGGTGGTAGTGGAGTTGAGGCTCATTTCAAGCTTCTTATTTTCCCACTATGTTGATACTTCTCTAGCAAGTCGATACGCTCCACAAACTACCTTGATAACTTTTGAGTAGTTTCATACCTTAAATTACTTTTCCATTTATATTAACCAAGATTTATTACCATTCCCAACTACAATTCCATCAAACTTAGGAGTATTTACCTTATTCATGTACCATGAAAGTTTTATAGCTACATGAACCCTCATATCCTATGGCACCTCATCATGCCTATACTCTTGTTGAGTCAGTTGATAAAATTCTTATTGAATAGGGTGCTCTTTAGCCTCTTCTTGATTATCTTCCTCAACATTCCCATGTACTTTCTACTCTAAGGCCATGATTCAGTCCATAGTTTTGTGCATGGAAAAGTGAATCTGATCCAACTTTGTGGCTTACTTTGTGGAAAATTAGTTTAGATCTACTTAAGGGTTACTGTTTGAAGTACCCTCACCTCTAGTGCTACTCCACACCATTCTCATTTCTAATTAATAAGAGAATATGAATACGATAGCAGAATCATTAAGTCTTAGAATTTGAGCCTCAGTTCTAATACCATAGTTTTATAACCCTACTGATTTTAACTAAAATAATGATATTTTTTAAATAATTTAATTTAATAATCAAATTAGATTATTCCTAGTTAAGATATGTCAATTGATATGTAACTAAATGCATCTTTCATAGTAACCAGTTATGATTTATTTAGATAATGATCAACTAATTGCATTCAATATAATTACAAATTTAGTCCATCATAAAATATATAACTATTGAATAATAATAACTCAACCAACTATTGAAAGTTAATACATTGATATTATATAATAAGAACAACCAAACTTCTATTTATCAAGTACAATAATATAATGTTTTTACATTAGAGTGTATATAAATAAATACAATTTTCCATAGAACTAATGAGTGTATATAAACTCATTATATTTAAATAAATTAAAATCACAAGTGTCTTTATTGACTAACTGCTAGAGGAGAAGGAGAGCATCATTAGAGTGCTTTTACACACCTCCCATGGACCATAGATCCCCCACACAATGCCCAACTAGGGAATTCCTCCCTTCATGGATAATTAGATGATAATGGTACAATATTGAGAAAACAACTAAAACCCATGTGTTGTAATATTCTAACTACATGCAACATATCATAAATAATTCCATTATAAAATGACATTGTGCATAATGCATATAATAAAATAGGTGAAATGACAATGTTTAACTATAAACATTAATTTGGCCAAAGTTTTCATATAGTTTAATGATCTATTACATCAATCATAGTCATACACACACAATTAAAATTCATATAGTCTAAGTATTAATGACTCTAAATATATACATGAGAACCATCTCATGATAATAATCATTAGTGTCATTAATAAAAAATTACTAAATAATCCATATATAATAATTTAATGGATTTATCATACAAATTAGTATTTAATACCATAGTAATTAAATACAAGAAATAATGAAACAAGATCATGTTAAATGATAACAACTTATTATCACCTAAATTATTTCCTAAGTTTCAATACAACCAAAGTCCATTTTCCAATAAGCATTATTACAATTAAATTTTTTTATACCAACCATTATAATATATAAGAATTTACCAATTTCATGCAAACATCACATGTTCACAAGTATTTTAAATAAAATAATACAATTTAAGAAATTTTATAATAAATCCTAAGCTAACCAATAAATAATAACAAATGCAACATTATTTGTTCTAATAAACAAATTACCAATTCCATCATAATTTATAACTAAAAAACAAATTATAAATTAATGATATAAATCCTAGCTTGCATATGAATAATTCTATTAAATATAAACTAACATCTATTTTCATATCAAATCATCCACATAATCATGTATATTAAGTTTGTCTAGTTATATATGTATATGTTTAAAACCATTATCCATTGATTTTCAAATGGAATAATATATACATATACATATACATGGTCATAGTGTGTGTGTGTGTGTGTGTGTGTGTGTGTGTGTGTGTGTGTGTGTGTGTGTGTGTGTGTGTGTGTGTGTGTGTGTGTGTGTGTGTGTGTGTGTGTGTGTGTGTGTGTGTGTGTGTGTGTGTGTGTGTGTGTGTGTGTGTTATCACTTATAATTACACACACACACACACACACACACACACACACACACACACACACACACACACACACACACAGAGAGAGAGAGAGAGAGAGAGAGAGAGAGAGAGAGAGAGAGAGAGAGAGTTCAGAGAGAGAGAGAGAGAGAGAGAGAGAGAGAGAGAGAGAGAGAGAGAGAGAGAGAGAGAGAGAGAGAGAGAGAGAGATGTGTTTTTATTAAATATTCATAAATAATATTATCATCTTTTATATGTATAATTCATAATTACATATATGTATGTATGTATATATGCTCATATTCCAAGTTCCCTACTAAAGAATATTAGCTCATAATTAAACCAAATGTTTAATATAATTTAATAAACATCCATCAAACATTTATCTAACTATATTACATAAAATTGATAAGGAAACACAATTTAACTGATAAACTATATTCCATATTCATACTCATCTATGTATACATGTTTCAAATGAAATAGACAATAATACTATTTTAAGTAAATTATTATAAATATAATAATCTCATCCTTCCATATAAACTAACTATAGTTTATACTTCGAATTAGTTTTGTTATGTATCTTTAATTGTGACTTTACATCATTACACAGTCAACCTATTATAATATTTCCATAAACATCAATAAATATTTATACATAGGTGACTCAATATATGTTAAGTTGATTATTAACATTTAGTTACTCCATTAAAACATTAAACAAATTAACTCACATTCCATAATAAGTATTTTTAACTTAGTCAATAAATAACCATATTCATACAATTAACTTCAAATACAATCATACATAGTTGACTTATATGTAATGACACATAGTCTAAAAATAGTAATAGTATATTCATAAATAACTATAACTTGAATACACAGTTAATCTAAATAATATCACTCAACCTTTCGTACAATATTATACCAAAACTAACTCAAAATTTATTTATGCCCATTAGACATAAAATATTCTTGGCCACTAGATACACAATCATATATTATTATATACTCACACCAAAATGATCTAAAACCTATGTTATGATAATCAACATAATTAACTCATAATTGTTTATACAAAATTGAATCCTAATCCATAAGCAATCATATAATAGATTCACACATTCAAGCTCAGCTAATATAATATTTTATATACTATTGACCACAAATGTTTATATTTAGTTTCCATGTAACCATATATACATAGATTAAACTAGACCTTCTAGTCATCTAGAATAATATTCATATAGGTGGTCACGACATAATAATACTCAACCATTAAAAATTGAAATGAATCAAATAACTAGTTAAATATCATCTAATGAAAACCCTATTTAAAATAATGTCCTAATCCATATGGATAAATGACATGAAATCATTTTAATAAATCAATGAATCCAATAAATACATAGCCATTTCACTATGTTTCACTAAATTAAAAAAATACACAATCATGTAATGAATATAGGAAACCCTAGTTCATTCCCTACACCAAAATAATGTATTTAAATTATTTTGGTAATACTCAACCATTTACACAAATTCATATACACAAATTCATATAAATAAAACACACAACCATATAAACAAATCAAGCATAGTAACACTCAATCATGCAATAACTATACAATCATTTAATTTTACTATTTAATATATCTATTTGTATACATGTTATACACAATCAAATCATGGATACAATTTTAAGGGGGAAATCATTCTCCCATAGGGTCGAATCCCTGACCCAATCTAGGGTTTTAAAATTATAAACCACCATTCAAAGAAACCCTAAAATAATTTTATCAATTGTATAATAGGAATACAAGTTTTTAGAGTTAACCAAAATAAAAACCGTACCTTTATATCATTGAATTATTCTAACCTTTTCTACAATTTAAATTCATTCTCTTTCCTCTTATTCTCCTCTATCTACCTGAATAACCTCTAAATCTAATAAAACCAACTTCTTTTTTGTTTTTTGCATTCTCTTGCATGCATTTAAAAAATCTCTAATATCATGGTGACCTATTATTCATCACTCGAAGAAATACTCTCCATCAAACCAAAAATTATCTACATGATTTCCATGTCTCCCAGCTAAACCACTATCCTCACAAACTTCTCCATTATTTCCTCTAATGTGTAGTCAAACCCTTACCATGCTATGTTTTGTATGGTTTGAATGACCAAACAACCAAAACCAAAATTATGATTATTTAATTAGGGTTGAAATCACAATAAGTCAATAAAAATAATTATTATGTTTTAAAATAGTTCAAATGCATATCCATTAACATTCAAACATAAATTTAAACATTAAACAAAAAATTTAAACAATTAATGCCATATACCTAGGTAACCATTAGTTATTTAGGAACTAAGGCATCCTATATACCACCTTAGGTAGAAATTATTTATATATTAACAAAATAATTTTTATATAATATAAAAATAAAATTTAATTCTTTCCCTTGTATATAAGTGTTCTAATGATGCTTTTTATTGAATGCTTGTAGGTACATGCCTGAAATAGTTATGCAAACAATAAAAAATAAAGTCATATATGAATGTATACAATTCAAAAATTACATAATGGAAACCATATCATAATCCAACAAGTATTAACAGTTTAAATGAGATTGGTTAGCATTTACACATGAATCTAAACCATATCAACTCATCCAAACATATATAAATTAACACAATGAAATTAAATCAATCAGCCATTTATTGTTTTATGTGGTGTGTGTTGAGTTTGTTATTATATCTCAAAACCTCCAACATTTCCATCTATGGCATCCTCCCTAATGATACTCTCCCTCCATATCTAACTAGAGAGTAAAATTTCTCTTGCATCCACCTGACAAATGCAAATAGTAGTTATCCCACAACCATGATAATCAGTATAAATGTTTCTAAAGCACAAAAATATTGATTAAGCATAATCCAAATACATATAAGAATCATATATAATTATAAAAATGAGTAATGAGTCACACAAAATAATCATTACATGTTTTTCCATACATCAACATAATGAAAATAGTTTGTTACAACAATAATTAAACAAAATTAATCCCATAATATATGTTTAATAAGTAAATCTTGTTTAGTGAGGAAATAAGGATGCAAAAAGAGCCAATATTTATCTCAATATCTAATCCAATGTATATAAAATTAATTCAATAAATAAATATCCCAAGTTATCTCAAAAAATTAATTATTTCCTCCTAAAAACCCAATTTATCCTTCTCGATTCCTAGGAGTAGAACTGCCCCTATTTGTAGGTGATGATTATGTAACTTCCTCAAGGTGATTACATAACCCCCTTAGGGTAGTTATGTAACCACTTCATGGGAAAATAAATATCATGGGGTGGTTACATAATCATCAACAAAAGTTATGTAACCACTCTACATGGTTTCCTTTCCCCCATGATAGTTTTTTTAGTCATCTGCATCTCCTAAAACCCCCCCAAAACACTAAAAATTCACCTAAATCACCAAAAAATTAATATATTATTAATATACATCCAACACTAACATTTTGATACTAAAATTTTCAATTTTCATTATATTTTTAGTGTGTTTTGAGAAAAGTTTCAAAATTGTGGAAAAATAGAAAAGCACAAAAAAATCTACTTGTCCCAGCCTGACTCTACTTCTAGATTGTAAATTAGACATAATTATCCCATGCTCTATCCATTAGATATTAATAATATAAAATATTTCATAGGAAACATATAGCTTATAAATCTCTCAAAATAATTGGCATCAATGAATTTGTTTTTGGAAAATTTATAATATATTGGGCCCCAAACTAGCAATTTTTGTTTGAAAACTTTCCAATTTTGGAACATTTTAATATTTATATATATTTTGACATTTTAAAAGTCATATTGATGTGATATTATTATAAAACTGATGTTTTAATGACATTTTAGTCTTTGGTATCATGTTTTATAATTTTAAAAGGACATGATGACTTGACACTAGTTTTAGCCCCCCAATAGGATGGTTCAGTTAGTATGATCCTCCCCACATGTATTGTATGTATTATTGTCCATGTTTCGATTATGTATTAATTTTTTTATTTAATTAAAATTACACTTTATTTTCATCTTCTATCTACAAGTTTCATAGAGTCTTAGTTGGATTTTCTGTATCATTGAGGTAAGTATTTAAAACCCCACATTTCCCTATGTATGCACCATAAATTTTCAAAATGTGGCATTAAAAAATTATGTCTAATGATGATGTATTGATATCCTAGTGTATGATTAAAATGGGTTATCTATAACACCCCTCCCCTTTACTTTCCTTCCTCTCTCTAAGCCCCCTTTGAATCCCTTTGGTTTGGCCTTTACAACTTATATCAGGTCAATATTAAAAATTACCTATGCATGACTAAAATACCATAGCTTGTAAAAACCTACCAATATATGTTATGACATCATAACAACAGTTTTTTTCCCATAGGGTGGTTCCATATTAAATGGGTGGTGGTTTTGTATCCTAATATAGTGGTTTCATTATAGTGAATAATGGTTTTTATAACTATCCCTACAAAGAGGGGAAGTTAAGTCACCTTCTCCCTATCTTCAAAAATTAGCTATTAAAAATCAAGATTTCACACATTTTTTCATGCTATCTTTTCATTTCTTGATCTTTCCACCTTGTGTTCACTTTCATGCTAGACCATATCATTCCTATTTTCAATCATTTTTATTCTCTCCTAATTTATAATCCTAGTTTAACTTAGTTAAAATCTTTCATATAACTTATTTTAACTTATTTTTTGAGGATATATATATATATATATATATATATATATATATATAACATGTTACCATTATTTTTAAGCTCTACCTTTATCATTTGCATGATTTAATACACCATTATAATTAAGGAAGTGTCATTGATTTTGGAACTCGTTATTTTTAAATAGCGCACTTAGCCAACCAAAGATTATATTCTCTTTTTTTGGATTGTGTATTTATTATTATTACCCATCTTGTGATAGCCATTATTTCATCTTCTTTGTTATAAATTTATTGAAATATTGTCCTTGTTAAAGGAACTAAGAAACTAAAGATTGCAACAACATTTGTTACATGCTTTTAGATGATCTTTGCCTTGATCAAGTTGAAGGATATTTGATTTTAGTTTATTTATATTATATTAGTTATATTATTACTGTATTATATCATATTTATGTTCTTTAAAAATTTAAATTTGATAGTAAAAATAATTATCCTTTCTCCTATCTTTGCACCAAAACATTAGCTAGTTTATTTATTTGTTTGTATTTGTATAATATATTCTTGTAGAGTATATAGATTTGAATTAAAACAATAGATATATATTAGATAAAAATAAAAAAACTTTATCTATAATCATATTAAAATTTTAGTTTCAAAATAAATTCTTATTTGCACAAACCCACACACTAACAAGTAGATAGAAACCTAGCCAAATATAGGTAATTAATATGTGTTATTTTGATTCTAATTTTTATTAGTTAAAATAAAATAGCATTTTTTTTTTATCTTACTAATTTAAAAAATAATAATTCAATCATTCCATTTTATGCAAAACAAATCATTCAAAACTAGTGTGCATTCATCTAGAAACACTAAATATGTGTCTTATCTTGCACATGAAAAATAATAATTATGTTTTGAGTGGTATTTATATTTTAGATCCAAACCTTATTTTTTGTTAATTTAAATTTAGTAAAAATTTATTTTTAATAATTATATTCATTTATCTATCATTCAAAAAAGAACAAAAGCAATTACATTTAAATTTCACCTAAGAAAAGTAAAAAATCAACATTTGCATAGTTAGAGTAGATTTATCTCTCTTATATTGCATCCATTGAAAATAAATTATAAAATAAAAAAATAATAATAATTTCATTTTATTTTCCATTATTTATCTTTATTTACTTTTATTTATTCATTTTCAGCAAGCAGTTAACTTCCATTTCAGTCATATATTCCAAAAAACAATAAAAATAATCAAATTGCCAAAAGTGTTATCAAACTAAGCAAGCACTCTAAAACCTTAAATATTAAAATGTATTTTCTCAAAAAACTATGAATACAATCTCATACAATTATATTTTTATTAGTCTCTATTGGATGACACTTTAAAAACACTTGGTCTTGTTAGAAAAGGTCATTTCCCTAGGGTTAGAGCACCTAGTCCTACAATCAACACATAATTAGATGTTAGTGCCAAATTCAAAATTTAGGTTTTAATGATAAATCCATTACCCACCTCATTTTTTATGTTATTATTTCCCTAAAATAGGAATATTAAATTCTAGATCCACCAATCATTGTCCTCCCCTCGAATAGATGTTATCAATATAATGTGATTAAGGCAGACCATCCTCACCTTCACTCTCATTTATTCTCATTAGGTATATCCTCATAATATATAATTAAAATTTATGGATGAAATTGATAGATCATATTCAAATAAATATATTTTATCTCATCCATCAAGTTAGTCAGCCTAACCATCCCCATTTCCCTAGTCCTAGTATTGATTAGGTGCTTTACCTCCTTGTTATTTCAAACACTAAAGGACCTTAGATCTCTATTTCCACTTTTATATATTATCTCAATGAACAACATGATGTTTTTAAGTTATTTTAGTTCCATCACAATAATTCCTTGCCACTACTCATTCCAAATCCTATTCTATCCAACAACCATCCCATTCCATATATCCACAAATCACCCATACATTATATCAGTTATCTCAGCATAACTTTAGGAAGTCAAGTACATATTTTAGCATGTGATATTCATGTGTAAATAGGTATAAAATGAATTATGATATAATATGGGTGTTAGTATGGTACTAACATAACTAAATGATGAAATAGGCATCAACTACTTGACTTAAAACATTTAGAATAAAGTAATGCACTTTCTTCTTGGAGATGATCCATTTAATTGATTATGAAAATAATGCTAAATATTGAAAAATTTATATATTAGATAAAAAATCCTTATTTCATGTATTATAATTGGAAAAATTATATTGAAAGATATTACATGTGAATATTTTTGCTTGGAAATTTTTTAGATTATTATGATCTTTTAGTAATATTTGATCTATTCAGAACATTAGTTGATGATATAATTAATCATTTTGCCTTAAAATATAAAATAAATTTGTATTTTTTTTATAAATGTACCTAATTAGAGTTTTGGTAAAGTATTTTGAATGTGGATTGGTTTAACTCATAAAATTACTATTTCCTTGCTACTCCTAGTCATTTCCTATTGCATTGAGGATGATGTTTTTATAAGAGGGGGAGAATATAATGATCTTTATGTTGGGATATTTTTCCCTTATTGATATCATATTTTTCATCACATTTGATTCATTTATTGAATTTCTAATGCTTATGGTAATTCAAACATAGTTTCCCCTCCTTATGTGAATATTTCATATGGTTTCAGGGGTGTTTAATAAAAGTTACTAGATGAAGATAAATAATAAACAATGATGTCTAAAGTAGTTCAAAAAAAAAAAAAATATTATAAATATTTGAAAAGTGGGCACTTAGGCTTTCTAGGAAATCTATAGGTACTAAATAGTAGAGGTTAACATAATTTTATTGGGTGGAGCAAGTAGATATAGTGTGTAAGTAAATTATAAGATATTTGAATAAGTGTGCAAGAATACCATGTGTAATAAATTAATTTCACCTATTATAATATGTAAGAGATTGGGTTTAATTGTGCAAGTAAGAAAAATTATGTATACAAGAGAATAAAATTCAAATGTAATAGAAAACATGTGTTTGTAGGAGACATAAATGCACTTATAAAAAAAGTAGAGGAATTCAAGAAAGTAGCTCCTCATTTATGACTTATCATTTATTATTTTTGGTGGAGCATTTGGAGAGGAAAATGGAAAAGTGTCCAAATCCTATTAGTTACATTTTAGGGGGTTCTTCTTTTTTAATTTTGAATTCTTTCTTGAGTAGGGATTGAACATTACTTTTGGATTTATAGTTTTGATGAAGTTTGATTGGAAATAAAATAATATTTAGAAATGGTTATATAAAATTTATTAATTATATGAATATGAACAAAATATTTAGTTATATATGTATATATATATATATATATATATATATATATATATGTATATATATATATATATGTATATATGTATATGTATATATATATATATATATATATATGTATATATGTATATATATATATGTATATATATATATATATGTATATATATATATATATGTATATATATATATATATGTATATATATATATATATGTATATATATATATGTATATATATATATATATATATACACACACACACATACATACATATATAACTAAATATTTTGTTCATATTCATATAATTAATAAATTTTATATTACATATATATATATATATATATATATATATATATATATATATATATATATATATATATATATATATATATATATATATATATATATATATGATTAAGAACAAGTGATGGAAATTCATAATAGTTGAAGGAATTTCCATTAGGTAATATTATGATTCATTTATCATGGTGGGAAAATTTGAAAAAATAATAAAATATATTTTAAATTAATAAATCTTTTATATTCCTGAGAATAAACACAAATTTGTAGGAAGGAGAGTGAAATTGATAGTGAATTAGCATTTATTTAAATGAATATTAAATAGTTTATTAAATGTTAAGCCTATGGTGTTTTATTTATTGAAGTAAATAACTAAATTTATTAATTATTAATGTATTTTATATAAGATGACATGTTATTCATTCATATGAACAATTTGGTTTAAGTCATACTACAATTGTATGACCTTAGACCTATGATAGCGTTCCTCTAATTTCTAAGAATGGAAATCCCTTTATATTGGAATTTTGCATTTTATACCTATGCCTTAGAATTAAAAATAATAATATGATTTTTTATAAATGGTTATAATGAAATATTATAGAATAAAAATTAACTTCTATGCAAAGTTAAGCTTATAGGCCTTCCTTAGGTAAGTATTTTTCATTTTTCATTTAATGCATATATGAAATTTAGAGGTCATACATTAATGACCACTTATAATATATATTGGGAAATGGAACTATAATTTTCCATTATTTTTAAGTGGGTTTTTAAATAGGGACCCTAAACTTTACAAGGAACATGTAAGTTTGGCCATGAGAGCTAGATAAAACATAAGAACATGCCCAAAATAATATAAAACTAGACAAGACAAGACAAGACAACAAAAAAAATGGTAGAAAAATAACACCAAAATAACATAACAAAAAGGTGAAAGTCAAATATTCTTACTTCCCCCAAATGATTATTTATAGTTATGCATAATTCTCTTAATAAATTTATTGCTATGAAGAAGTCCTTAAGACTAGGAATTAATTTATATTTCATTTATCACTCACTTGGCCTTCTTACCTTCATTATTAGGTCCTTCCTCATGTTGTTTCCTCTAAATAAGGTGCATGAGGATATCCATACTAATTATAAAATTAAGCATAACCAATTTTATAAATTCCATGAGAATGCCAAATTTTATTTAAGAAGTTCATTTTCTTTCTCTAAGCTAGTAACTATGTCTTTCAATATTTTCACCTAGGTGTTAACCTCTTCCAACTCCACTTTAGATCACAAGACACCTCCTTCCTGGTTGAGATTCTTGATGGAGTATTTTATCCTATTGTGTTATTTCATAAACCAATGTAAACAATATTTTTACGGTTCTACCTTTGCATTCAAATATTTTAGGTTTCTTTATTCCTTTATCTTATTAACAATATTGTTAAGATCTCCACCAATCTTGTCCTTATTTTTATTATCCAATTTTATGATGACAATATTTTAATCATCTCCTCTAGAATCATTTATAATTTTAAAACCTTCCAAGACATCCTAAATTTTCTCATAGGAGTCCATGGTTAAAATGAAAGATGTCTTAGAGGTTCTCCATTCCCATATATGTTCCTTGTGCTAGTCAGCATGCTCCTTTGCCTCCTTAGAAAACTATTTTCCTTTGGACAAGATTTATAGGGTTCTATTCTAACTTATAAGACACTTGAGATGAATAATATATAAAATATGGGATGCGGGAAGGGCCTTTATTGATACTATGAAAATATTTGTAAATCATAAAAATTACTACCTAAAGTCAGGGTAATTTATTCTTACCCTTCTAAAAATAAATACTAAAATCTCCAAGGAGTTAAGGATTTGATGCCTAAATTAATTAAATAAGGTGAATTGATAATAATGAACCACCATATATCTACCATAAGATGTGATGTATCTCATAATATAGTTTGCAATTCCATCATATGGTCGAGGGAAATACTATCTCAGTTATCCTCATTAATACACATTGAGCTCCTCATTATCCAAATTAAATTTTCCTTCTAAAATTTTCAATTCTTGATATTTTTAGTGTATTTAAAATATTAAATATTCAAACTAGTAACTTGATCAATCAACTGTTCAGTCATATAAATGGATATACCCTTAATCTTTGCCACTCTCTCCTTCTATTTGGTAGTGAAACCCTTGGAAACATGTTGGTCATATCATTTTATCCTCTTAATGAATGTATAAAAGACTCACACATGAATAATTACATAAAAATCCACATCCTTCATCATATCATCAGCTAAAAAGGTTTAATTATAATTAAATTTCCAACCACACATGTGACACCATTATTATCCCCAAACTAATTTTCAATGTAGCTTTAAAACTGAAAATGAATAGAGGTCTATAGTTAAAACTATTCAAACACTCCTTAGTTTTCTCATCATACCAACCCCTGCTAAACATTATGAGATAAGAAGAGCTTTAAATATCCTAGCACATGGTTATATGGATAGATACAAAATCATAATTAATATGATCTAAGCTAACCTATTTAATGAAACAACCATAACATCATAACCTTCATACAATCTATATGATTTGGGATGATTCATTTGATATAACAATTCTTACCACTATTAGTGAACCATATTGAAGATTTAATTAGTAATTTTATGACTAATATCATTGGATATGTCCTATTTAGTTATAAAAGTATTAAAATTTTGAGATAACACTCCCACATTTATGAAATAGTCACTTATATAATTTTATTTTCTATACACATGCTAAACATGGAGATTATGAAAGGACTCAATGATTATTAGATATTCCTATATCATATGGCTAATGATATATTTGGATAAAATATTCTTATAAAAGTAGGTAATGACATTGAGGGAATCTCATTCAATAACTAGAAAATGAACTTAAGCTTCTCTAGCCAATTGAAGACCCCAAATATCCACCATAGCTTTAGCCCAATGATTGGATTGGATTCCATATTATTGCATAGGCTACCTCAAAATATCCATTTTAATTTTGAAGGATTCCAAACCCTCCAAAATCAACTATATTTAATTTATAAGTGTCATAAAAAATTTAATTTGTGTTTTCCATATAACACTTTTCCTAAGCTCAACCGTGGGATCCACATTATGTCTATGTTCCAAGTTGAGTAGCCACTTCTTAAAATTATATGATTCCTCATCAGAAAATTTATTCTCCTTGTTGGTTTTATTTCTCTTAAAATTTTATCTAAGAATATAAATAATATTTTTAGAAACCCTTTTGATAAAAATGTTAATGCCCATAATTTTTATATCATTACTATCTTTCTAAATGCCCTAAAAGAAGTGGAGAAGAGTCATTTTCCATAAACTTTGAAAATCTTTATTTTGAAAAGGAGCTGTCCATGAAATCCATAATGATAGAAAAGAGAAAGGTTTGGTCCAATAAAATTGAAATATCTCTAATAAAATACCCCACACCTTTAAAGAAAAGGTACAACCTATCATAATATGTATATTAGATTCCAAACTTAGACCTATCTTCTATAAATGATCAAATATAAGAATTTTATTATGTAAATTCAATATTATCATCCTTAAGATTCTTCCATTTCCTTCTTCCCTCTATCAGCTAGATATAATTAGCCACTTAAAATCCATAAGATCTTTGTAGATGAATTCCTATTTTATGCCACAGTTCTAGGTCACTCAATGGTCTGTGTAGGATAAGGAGTAAGCCACACATTTTTGGGACTATAATTGGTATTTATAATAGATTATTAAAAAAAAAATTGACTCACACCCCTTGAAACTGAAACATTAACTTTTATAACTATGGATATTAGTTTTGGGTTGACAGTTTGACTAAGTCTCAAACTCATAAGGTATAAGGAGTAATCCATGTGTCTTTGCAAAAAATATTGATGAGACACATAATTGATCTACTAAGGATTGTAATACCTTAATTATAAAATTAATATATCTATTATTGTCCATTAATATCCATGAATGTAATTAAGATTTCATTAAAAGTGTATTTTGGATAGGAACTTACAAGAGAAACATAAAACATAAGAGATAAGTTTTGAGATCATTATTTTGATAACTCATTCTAATAGAACTAGTAAGATGACCTTGTACTCAAATAAGACCCATGTGTAATTTTGGCCTTAGTGTGGAATAAAAATGATGAAAATTATTCTTACTTTTTTAATTTTATAAAAAAAACAAATTCACATACATAAGTCAAGGTTTTTATTTTAAAGTAATTACTTTTAAATAAAACCCTAGTCTATTGTGAAAAATGAATTTTTAATTAACAATAAAACTAAGTGATTTGTTATAGCTTTAAAATCATAAAAATTGGAGTAATTATTGATCAAAATTTTACCCTAGGTCAAATTGGGTAAAACCCATACCATGTTCAATCTTTACATAAGTTCCTATAGGTTTCAAGATGGTTACCATGGTCCTAAATGAGGTAAATTCATACTTTAAGGGTCATACAACATGTTTAAGCCTTTGTCATATTTGCCCATTTTTTTAATGACCTTTTATGCCACCTTTTTGGTCATTGTAAGGAATTGAATGGTTTTTCATGAAAGGAAAAATGTTTCAAGAAGAAATATAACATAATTCCTATCATAGAAGGGTCAGAGAAGGCTTTGAAACTGAAATGTTTTAGGTTCAACATAAAAAGAAGATCACCTAAAAAAATTAGTTTCAAGTGTTTGTACAGATTGAGGTGACTCATCTATAGGTTTGAATGATGAGGAAGGTGTAATGGTATCTCTATAGGTCATTTTTAAGATCAGGTAGTTTCAAAAGATCCAAAATTGACAAAAAAATATCTTCTCTCTCTCCTATCACTCCTTTAGACAACTCAAAAAGGGTCAATGATTTTCATTTGGTATGGACTAGAGATGAAGAGTTGGATTTATTTCACTTGGAGGATGTTATAGGTCCTTATGATATTCCATTTCATGGTCATAGTTTTAGGATTGATGATCTGTGATTTATGAATAATCATTAATATTTTTAGTACCTCCAAACTACCTATGTAATCCCAATGGCTTAGTTTTTATCATTTGGTTTCACTTTGGAGATTGATTTATGTGAACCCAGTAATGTATGCATAAATTAAGAGTATATCCACCCATTTAATGTTGAATGTAACTTGGTTTGTAACATGTGGTAATGGAGGGATAGACAACTGTATCCTTGTGTTAGAAGTAAATACCAATGGTCTATAGAATAGTGTTTGATAGTTATAGAGTTAATTATTCTATGAGTGGATTCAAGTAAAGGATAATAAACTTATTTTAAACCCCTTAGAGAATGTTAGTTTAGGTTCTCCATTGAATGTTTGTAATGAATAAGATCATTGATGGAAGGTAAGGTCTAGGACACTAGTCAATCAAGTAGCCCTAAAATAGGCACCTAAAGGCTGTTGTTAGAAACCTAATTATGTTCAAACCTAAAATAACAATAAAAACATGTTGGGAATAATTTGAACTTATTTTATCATCTCAAACAAATTCATGGATCAGGACAAGATAGTTGTGTGAGAGGTAAAGACCTAAAACTAGAGACACATAGTCAATAATCCTAGATAAATATCAGAAAGGCCTGAGACATTAAGAAAGTTGAAAGATATTAAAGAATTAGAATTTTGGGTCTAACCATAAGATAGATCTCATATCTACTTCTTGAGATGGTAAGGCATCTTCAGACCTCAACCTAAAATCAAACACTTGGGTTCAATGTTCATAAATTGGGAGAAAGGTGCAAGATACAAAGTTGAAGAAGGTTAAAAAATGGGAAGGTTTATCTTAGTTTATCCAAAAAATGGATTATGATCCTATAATGTCAAGAATCCAAAATGAACTTGGAGAAATGTAACTTGTACACCTATAGTGCATTAATGATAGTGGGATGAGCATGGTCTCAAGGTAGAAATGAATCCATTAAAGAGTGAGATGGCCCTAGTGACCTAAATATTAACCAAAATCATGAATTAAAATTTTAAAACATATATCATCACCAACAATAATCCATTTATTTACCTAGTAAACACCTATATTCTGACTTAGAAGACAAACTAGCCTAAACTAATGAAGGATGTAGGTTTGGTTGGTAGGCAAAGGTGTAAGTTGAAGATGATCATGCATAAATCACTCTTAGAGTGATAATATCACACTTCCATGTGATTATAAAAGGAAAATAAAATATATTAAATATTTATCTAATATAAGTTTCAAAACTTCATTCTTAGTTAATAAAAACTCTATACATAGTCACAGGCGTATAATTAATCTTGAGAATTTGAAGTGTTGAGGGCTATAGAAGCATGGATAGGATTTTAAAATTATTAAAAGGGTTCATCATGAGTTTAAATACACTTACATGATCTTATTTATGTCAAAATAATATGGAAAGTGCTCATTTTTTTGTCTCAAACCTAAGACACTCCAAAAGCAATGAAACTTATAGACCTAGTGCATTGATGAGAAAAGGATAAATGGCAGAGTCTTAAGGTATTTTGGGATTATGTGTAGGATTTAATTGAATTTTAATAAGTGTTTAAGAGGTAATAAAGTCACTTTTACCACTCATATGTTTTCATGTACTCAAAAAATCTAATATATGCCTATGAGGCCTAAAACTAGGCATGAACCATCATGATTCTAATGTCACTCTTATGATCATGTGATCTTCCCAATCAATGTGAAAAATTTCATGAGAGAGTTTAGGGTTGATGAGAGTCATAATTTTTTATATAAAAACTTATAATGGCCATTTTTGGCCTCAATTTGTCTCAAGGATGTCCAAAATGTAATCTAGCTACCTGAGAGACAACTTCTTTCATTCCCATCTATACAAATGATATGCATGTGGTATTGATCACTTAGGGATAGTTTAGGGAGGTCATGAAATTTAAACCAATGGAATTGGTTTAAATTTTAGGGTCCTAATATTTATGAACCATTCATTATTAAGAACCTAAACTACCTAAAAATCTCATAAGAGCTCGATGAGAAAAAGATGAATAACAATGCATTTAAAAGGGGTATTAGGATTGGAAGATGATTTGAACATACTTGGAACTATCTTAGGCTCCCAACCACATAATTATTCTATACCATCACTTATACAGATGGGTCAAATTTTGTGTTCTCTACAATATTTGAGGTGATTTGAAGGTACATAAAGGAATAGATGGGTGAAAGTCATAGTGGAAGGTGTGTTTAGACGTATTTTGACTCCTCAAACCCCATTCTCACCTAATTCATGTATGGAGACTCCTATTCTAAGCTGACTATTTCATGAAATCTTGGATAGAATGGTGAAAACCAAGGTGACTACCAAGTTGAAGATGAAAAGTGTAATTGTTAGTGTTCTTGAGGCCTATATGATATAATAGAAGACAAAGAGGTTCTAATGATGTGTTTCACATATCTATAATGTAATATATGATCAAACTAGATAACACCCTACTAAATTTTGATTGATTAGGATATCCTTCACACCTGGACAAATATTGGAATGATCTGAGTTGTGGGACACCTGTGCTCAGATTAGACCTCTAATTTTGATGAGGCTAGCTCTTTTGATGTGTAACTTATGTTTTGCCTAATAAAACCTGCTATAATTTTTGGGATGAAAAGGGTTAGAAGGAATATAAAAATTAAATCCTATTCTAATACTGGTGATACACTTCTATTCTTGGTTCATCCACTCTATTTGAGCTCTTGAAACACTAATAAAGCAAGCAAATAACTAAATTCACAACTCCAAGACTCCTATGCAATAGTATTTCACATAGAGGTTTAATAAAGTGACCAAATCATGAGGTAAATAATGGATTATTCCTATTTAAAGGCAATAATTAGACAATATATCCATTTTTAGCTCATTCAAATGACATCAAACACTGAACATGACCTATACAAGATGACATACTAGTAACTAGGTGAGATCAGGACCTACCAAGTGAGAAAGTACTACCACATGTGTAAATAAACTAACATAAACACACTATACCAGAATATAAGAATCTAAAAAAAATAATTTTATCATCTTAAAAGGTTACAAATCTCAATCTTGGTAGAGTTTAATCATACCCAAGAGATGGACCTTGAAAATTGGCTTGAAAGCCTAAATATATAGAAGATAGAAGAGAAAGACAAGAAATTAGAGTGGAAGAGAGAATAATAGGTCAAATCCATCTCAAATTAGGTCTCATTTTCATTACCACTTGATAACAATAGCTTTCAAATGTTAAGACTTAATGATCTTTGCATGATCTCCTTTTTCATGTTGGAATAAGAGGTGGGCCATCTTTGACTTATAAAACTTCCTTGCATGCTTTCTACACTATAATTTGGTGGATAAATCCACTTGAATTGATTTAATTTTTTTTTAAAGACCTAATATTTCATGAATATCATGGTACATGCCACTTTGGATCTATGAACTGATGGTTAGTTAACTTAGATTCATTGTTATTGAAGACTAGTCAACTCCTCCTTTAACCCTTCCTTGCATGAAATATTTTAAGGTGTGGATCTAAAAGCTTCACCAAATGAGTATATTACAAGTTGTAGGAATTACACAATCACCAGCATTAGTCAAGAGTGACCGATGTCGGTCAGGATTTGACTGGGAGATGCCGGCATCGGTTATGTTTGGCCGACGTCGGTCAGGTGCAAACAGGCAGGGACCGATATCAGTCACCTGTGCATCTAGAATGCTATTTTCGTGGATAGAATAGAATGTTTGCATGGTAGGATTAAGTGTTAGTCTTAAGTCTGCATCTCTATCTTTAGTAAGACTATTTAGAGACCTTGATTAGGAGGTGCATCTAATGGCTGTAATTGTATGCTCATGTTTCCTAATTATTATATATAGGATTAGATCTTCATAGCTTATTAAGTAGAACAGTACAAGAATTGCATATGTGTATCAATCTAGGTTTCTGGAGTTGATTGTAATTGAGAGAGAGAGAGAGCTCTTGAGGGAAAGAGATCTGTACATCTGAGAGAGGTGTGGAAGAAAAGAAGTTTCTTCAATTGTATTCCTTCTGTAAAGAGTTTAATACAAGTTTTTAGGGTGGTTTTTTTTATCTCTTATTGTTTGTTGTTTTCTAATTCTAGTTACTTATCTTTCTGGTTTAATTCCACATTTTATTGCTTTCACATAGTAATCAAGATTGTTGGTTGATCCCCAACAAGTGGTATTAGAGCTCAGGTTGACTAACGGGTGGTTCAGATCTGGTTAGTGTTTTTGATTACAGGGCACTCACAGGGGTTTCTGTTTGAGTGGGAGAAGCAATGGCAGAAGAAAGTAAACTGAGAATGGAGAAGTTTAATGGCAAGAATTATCAACATAGGAGAATGCAAATAGAAGATTATCTATATCAGAAAGATCTATACTTACCGTTAGGTGGGGTTTCAAAGAAGCCCAAAGACATGGATGATGAAGAATGGGAAGTTCTTGATAGAAAGGCTCTTGGATCTATAAGACTAAGTCTGGCATCTACTATGATATCTAATTTATCGCAGGCAAAGACAATGGTAGATTTAATGACTACTTTAGCAAATTTATATGAAAAACCCTCAGCTTCAAATAAGGTATATCTTTGTGAAGCAGTTATTTAATTTGCAAATGCAGGAAGGTGGATCTGTATCTAATCATCTAAATGACTTCCATGGAATTGTAAATCAATTAAATTCAGTCAAAATAGCGTTTGATGATGAAATTAAGGCTCTTTTAATATTATGTTCTTTGCCTGAAAGATAGCATAGCTTGGTAATGGCAGTTAGTAATACTGCATCTACTTTAAATATTTTAAAAGTAGAGGATGTTGTTAGTGTAATCTTGAATGAAGAAATTTGTAGGAAAAGTACAGAGGAAACATTAGGGAGTGCTTTAAGTTTTGAGAGCAGGGGAAGGAAGAAAGAGAAGGGCAAGAAAGGGAGATCAAGGTCTAAGTCAAAGATGAGAGGTAGATCCAAATCCAAAAATGGCAGGAAGCCACAATGCTGGAATTGTAGAAAGATAGGGCACATAAGCAAAGATTGCTAGTCAAATCCTAAAGAAGACAATCAACATGAAGGTAAGGAAGAAGCAAAAGTTGCAGGTATTGCACAAGATGCTCTTATATTCTCTTTGCATAATAATATAGAATCTTGGGTTTTAGATTCTGGTGCATCTTTCCATGCAACCCCTAATAGAAAATATTTTAGTGACTATGTCCATGGAGATTTTGGAATAGTTTATTTAGTGGATGATGACCCTTGTAAAATTGTTGGCAAAGGAAAAGTGTAGCTGAAAATGCAGAATGGCAACACATGGGTGTTGAGAGATGTCATGCATGTTCCCAGCCTAAAGAGGAATTTGATTTCTACAAGAAAGTTAGGGGATGAGGGTTGTATAGTAACTCTCATAGCTGAATCTTGGAAGGTTACCAAGGGTGCACTTGTATTGGCCAGAGGTAAGAGAGTAGGTACTCTCTATTTATGTAATTGTATTACTGATAATTCTCCTTCTGTATTATCTAATTTAGATGTAGATGCAAAGTTGTGGCACTAGAGGCTTGGCCACATGAGTGAGAAGGGAATGTCCATTCTTAAGTCAAAAGGTAAGCTTTTAGATTTGAAAAGCATAGATCTAGAATTTTGTGAGCACTGTATTTTTGGGAAATAGAAGAGAGTGAGTTTTCTTAAGACTGGGTCAACAAAGAAGAAGCACAAATTGGAGCTTGTTCACACAGACGTGTGGGGGCCAGCTCAAGTTGCTTCTATTGGAGGATCATGGTACTATGTTTTTTTCATAGATGATGCTACAAGAAAGGTATGGGTCTATTATATAAAGAAGAAATCTAATGTTTTTGACACTTTTAAGATTTGGAAAGCTATGGTTGAGAATGAAATAGGTAGGAGATTGAAGTGCCTAAGATCTAACAATGGTGGTGAGTTCTACAGCTATAAGTTCAACTGGTATTGTTATATGCATGGAATACATAGGCAAAGGATGGTTCCAAGGACACCTCAGCAAAATGGAGTTGTTGAAAGGATGAACAAAAAAATAATGGAGCATGCAAGGTGTATGAGATTGCATGCTAGTTTGCCCTTAGAGTTTTGGGTAGAAGATGTGGATATTGTAGTTTACCTGATTAATAGAGGACCCTCTACAGCTCTGGATGGTGGAATTCTAGAAGAGGCATGGATAGGTAAAAAGGTAGATCTCTCATTTCTTAAAGTTTTTGGTTGTGAAGCTTTTGTGCATGTTGATAAGGAAAATAGAAAGAAGCTGGATGCTAAGTCTATGAGGTGCACATTTATTGGCTATGGCTCTGATGATTTCAGATTCAAGTTTTGGAATCTAGGAAATAACAAAATAATTAGGAGCCATGATGTTTTTTTCAATGAAAAAGTGATGTATAGTGATCAGCTTAAGAAGCTGAATCAATCTAGGTAGAGCAATGGAGAATTAGACGAGGTGACAATCCAAAATGAGCTCACGAGAAAAATTAATCACATACAGGAAAACATAGAGACTGACATCGGCAATACAGGAACTGATGTCGATCAGGTAGGAACCAATGTCGATCAGGTAGGAACTGATGTTAGGCAGAACTGACGTCGGCCAGTAACAGGCCTGGAGGTGACTGAGGTCGATCACTGTCAGAGAATTTGGGCAGACAGTGTGTTGTGAATGAGTCTTAGATGCCCATTAAGAGGTTAGAAAGGGTAAGTAAACCTCTAATTCGATATTCCCCTTCATTATTCTATTTATTGCTTACTGATAGTGGAAAACCAGAGAGTTTTGATGAAGTAATATAGGTGGAATCCAAGAATCAGTGGGAGCTAGGCATGAATGAGGAGATTGATTCCTTGAAAGAGAACCAAACATGGGGTTTGGTTGAGTTGCCAGTGGAAAAGAAGACACTGAAGAACAGATGGATCTACAGATTGAAGGAAAGTGAGAATGGATAGATGAGATATAAGGCTAGGTTGGTAGTGAAAGGATTTGCACAAATACTAGGTATTAATTTTGGTGAGATTTTTTCTCCTGTAGTTAAATGACTTCTATACGGACTGTATTGTCTTTATTTGCTATTGAGGATTTACATCTTGAGTAGCTTGATGTTAAGACAATGTTTCTTCATGGATATTTGGATGAAGAAATATATATGGATCAGTCAGAAGGATTTGAGGTCAAAGGTAAGTAGAAGGTAGTGTGTAGATTGAAGAAAAGCTTGTATGGCCTCAAGCAAGCTCCTAGACAGTGGTATTTGAGATTTGATAGGTTTATGACTGAGCATGGCTACAGTAGGTGTCAATCTGACCATTGTGTTTATTTTAAGAGATTGGATAATGGTAGATATATTATTCTATTGTTGTATGTAGATAATATGCTGGTTACAGGATCACACATGTAGGATATCTCTGAGCTTAAGGTGAAATTAGCTCACACATTTGCCATGAAGGATTTGGGAGTAGTAAATAAAATCCTTTGCATGAGCACTAAGAGAGACAGGAAAAATCACAGGTTGATTTTGTCTCAAGAGGATTATGTGAACAAGGTGTTGAAACGGTTCAATATGCAGAATATAAAATCGGTAAGTACACCTATGGCTAGACATTTCAAGTTGAGTAAAGAACAATGTCCTAATTCACATGATGAGGTAGAGTACATGAGTAGAGTTCCATATGCTTCTGTAGTAGGGAGTTTAATGTATGCAATGGTATGTACTAGACCGGATATTGCCCAAGCAGTGGGAGTTGTAAGTAAGTATATGGCCAATCCAGGGAAGGAGCACTGGAAAGTAGTTCAGTGGATCCTTAGATATCTAAGAGGGACCAGCAGTAGGCATTTGTGTTATGGAGGTTTAGATACTTCTCTACATGGTTATGTAGATTTAGATATGACAGGTGATTTGGATGGTAGGAGAAGCACCACAGGATATGTTTTCACTATTAGTGGAACAACGATTAGCTGGATATCAAAGTTGCAAAAGGTTGTTGCCGTGTCAACTACAAAATTAGAATATATTACAGTCACAAAGGCTAGCAAAGAGATGATATGGATGACACAGTTCATGGAAGAGCTTGGAAAGGAGCAAGAGAGTTGCAGAACAGTGATAGTCAGAGTGCAATTCATTTGGCTAAGAATTCAGCCTTTCATTCAAGAACAAAGCATATACAGCTTAGGTACCACTTCATTAGATAGGTATTGGAGGGTGGTGAGTTGAAGCTAGAGAAGATCCATACAGATAAGAACCTTGTTGATATGTTAACCAAGCCGGTAATAAAGGAGAAGTTGAATCTTCATTCAACTTTTGGTGGTCTTCATGATTGAATTTGAAGATGGAGGAGCTAGAAGATGTTGTTGTACAGGTACTAGTGCAGCTATTTATCTCCAAGTGGGAGATTGTTAAGGTGTGGAGCTAAAATCTTCACCAAATGAGTATATTGCAGGTTGTAGGAATTACATAGTCACTGGCGTCGGTTAGGAGCGACCGACGTCTGTCAGGAGTCAACTGGGAGATACCAACATCGGTTATGTTCAGCCAACGTCGGTCAGGTGCAGATAGGCAGGGACCGATGTCGGTCACCTGTGCATCTAAAATGGTATTTCTGTGGATAGAATAGAATGTTTGCATGGTAGGATTAAGTGTTAGTCTTAAGTCTACATCTCTATCTTTAGTAAGACTGTTTAGAGCCCTTGATTAGGAGGTGCATCTAATGGCTGTAATTATATGCTCATGTTTCCTAATTATTATATATAGGGTTAGATATTCATAGCTTATTGAGTATAACAATACAAGAATTGTATATGTGTATCAATCCAGGTTGTTGGAGTTTATTGTAATTGAGAGAGAGAGAGAGCTGTTGAGGGAAAGAGATCTAGAAAGAGATCTGTACATCTGAGAGAGGTGTGGAAGAAAAGAAGTTTCTTCAATTGTATTCCTTCTGTAAAGAGTTTAATACAAGTTTTCAGGGTGGTTTCTAGTATCTCTTATTGTTTTCTATTTTTTGATTCTAGTTACTTATCTTTCTGGTTTAATTCTGCATTTTATTGCTTTCACATAGTAATCAAGATTGTTGGTTAATCCCCAACAATTGTCATTGAAGACTAGTCAACTCCTCCTTTAACCCTTCTTTGCATGAAATAACACTTGAATACTAAAATTATATGATAATTCAACATTAATACCATATATTTGGCATGTCAACTCAAAAATAACTCATATAATAGCCTTCCAATGCCAATTTCAACTCAAATGTTTGACCAAATAGGCCTAGTAGCATACTTATTGCACTTGAAGACTATTGTAACCTACATGAAAACTATGAAACCTAAAAATACAATGAAATTTAGGCCTGGAAAAACTCCTCATATCATCATATAGGTCCTTTTGATGAAGAAATACCTGTAACTCAATCAAACCAGTTGACTAGGTCAAATTGTCTAAATTTCATACAAAGTGGTTATTTTGAATGAGTTGGTAAGGGTACTTCTAGGAATATTTATGATCATATAATAATTTTAGGATTAATAAAAAGTCTCAAGATTCATATTTTATAGATTTTATTTCATTATACTACCTTGTACCTCCTTTTTTTGTACTTTTTTATCCCAAAAACCTATTTTCTACCATGATACGTAAGATTTGATATAACAAAGTACCATTTCTAGGACCCTCTCTAAGTTTAATTAATTTTTAAAGATATTTTAGGTTGATCCATGTGGTTTTTATGGAAATAAAATTTACTTTTCTCAAATTGGTCATTATGAAGGTTTGGGAGGGTTTTAGAAGTGAACCTTCTTAATGATGGTTCATAAAGTATAATACTTCAAACCCAAACTTATTGATATGAATTTTTATCATACATAACCCCTAAACTTCCTTTATAATATTGGGTTTCCATGAAAAATTTATGAAAATATATCTACGTGAAGAAATTTGCCTGTAGGGTTTGCAAGTATTCTAGAAATGCTTATGCTCTCAGTGATTGTTCATAAACTACATCCCATAAAATAAAATCAATTTTTCATAAATTATAAGTTCATATGGGTCCTAAAATCATTATTATAGCATTTTTTCCAACTCTTCATGTGGTGAAAGATACAAACACTTGATCAGGTGGCTCGAATGGGTGTCTTAGTCTGTAGAATTTGAATTTCTTCCTATGGATGAATTTGGCATTTTTTATTACTCTTATTTACTTGAATAAATATTAATATGACATTTAACATATATTCATACCATTTTTTATGTGTTGTCTCTCTTGTTAGGTCTAAAAATGCCTTTTGGTGCTATAGGCCTTTTAGAACTAAAATTGATTTTTAGAATAAAACTAAGTTTTTATGGTTGAGGAACCTATGAGTGAGTATGAGGGATAAAATAAAAAATTTACCCATCCAATTCCACTCCCTATTACCTATTTTTAATATCTAAGACCCATTTTTCCTTGGTACTTCTTAGGACTGCCTATGGGTTTTTTTGCATACATGGCCTGTGTGACCCTAGATCACTAAGTATATCTATATTATCATATTATATTTTATTTAATATTTTAAAACATTAAAATTATCTTATAAACCTATATTCAAGGTATATACATCATTAAAAAGTCATAAAATAAGTAAAAATCTCTAAAAAGTGCACATGCATGTTTGATGACCTCAACCCTCAACGGCATGGCTTGCTTTACAAAAAGAGTATGATATAATATAAAAAGATATATGGAGATTTTAAAACAATTATCATTATTTTTAAAAAATTTCATAATCTTTAAACCCTTTTCTATACCTTAAACCTCTCCAAGACGTATGCTTGCACCAAAGTGATTGTTAAAGGACATGTTGATGACTATTTTTAAAAAATGAAGTTATCTTCCTTTTCAATGGTATATAAGATGGAATTATAGGATTTTTAATTTTATAATTATTATTTTTACCAATTTTTAAGACTTTATTCCACCTATATATGAAACAAAACCTCAATATTCTCTCAAGAATGCCTTATAGGCATTGGTTGTGTGCTTGTCATGTTAGGTATGACTATGTTTGTATAATTTACCACCTTGGATTGTACTATAATATCATGGTAATGTTTTATAATTTCATTAAATTTCCCATTTAAATGGTCTCATTCTTCATTTTATAACTTTCAACCTATGTTACCTCTTTAAAGACCCCATCTTCTTCAAGAAGCCTGTTTGCTTGCACCAATAGTGTTGTAGGTGTGTGTTCTTGAGGTGAAGAAGTGTATAGTTATTAATAATAATGAATTTTTTCCTTTAATATTATTTATACCATTTTAAACCTCACATGTATACTCCTTATATCCACTTGACACCTCAAACATATCTTTAGGCCTTAAACATTGTTATATCCATACAACTGGCCTGTAACTTCATCCTTATGAGCTTGGAAATGTTTTAATAGATTGATTAAGGTGTTTGGAATGTACCTTAGTTTTTTATTTTAATAATTTCTCATATTATTTATTATTTAATTGATGGTCTTTAGCTACTATCATCTTAGGCATATGACTATGTGAGAGGGTCCTAGTATTAGTATGGTTATAATTAGTCCTTTTGAGGTGAAAATGACTGAGTATCATGTCCTTGAGCATCATCTTATTCATCCTAAAATTAGAACCTATAATCATTTATATCTTGAATACTTTATTTTCAACATCATCTAAACATGAAACTCCTTTCATATGACCATTTATCTTATCCTTCTCTTTTTCTTGGAAGCAAACCTAAGACTGTGGGTGAGTCTTTCTCAAATTGACACTAACTGTAGAATTGTTTTGATAACCTTTATCATTATGTATATATTCATACATCATCATGGTTCTCATTAAGAATCCTCTTGAGATTTTAACCTCCTTAGAGACCACTATGTTCTCATTCACTTGCATAAGATTGGAGATAGGCTTTTATCCTCATGGTTGTAGGTTATTTTGAATGTAGTCTTGACTAAGTTTTTAAGTGTTTGAAGTGCCATATCACTATCTTATTTATCTCATGTTGATCCCAATAATAATTTTATTCTCATAAAACTTCCTTAAACCATGAAATTCCACCTTAAACACTGTGTTTGGATATTCATCATACTTGGAGATATGTTGTTAGACCTATGAATATAGGTGGTGGTTTGTTAATGGACTTGACTATAGCTCTATTTATCCATTCAAATTATTGTCTTGAAATTATATCATAATTATTTATTTATATGAACTTTAAGATCTTTATGAACCATTCTCTCATTATCCATCTTACCATTATTCTTATGAGAACCTAATGACTGCATTTTAATGGTGTCTTATATGGACTGTAGCTGAATTACTTAGGGTTTGGAAACCATGAATATATATTTATCATGTTCTATCTTCACACTTAAATTTATTTATGTGACTCCTTATGAATATGAGATTAATATATCATATACCATTTCTTTTCTGACACTTTTCTTCCCATTTTGAAGATAGCCTACCCTTAAGTATGGTTGTAGGATGTTATGATGTTGTACCATGCCTATATGTGAGTGTCTTAAGTGAAATTTGACTACATGATGATGATATATAATCATTAATTAAGGGTTAATATGATCATAACTATTTATTTTAACCTTTATCAACAACTTATGTTCATACCTTGATGTTATCTTTCAAAAAGCTATGTTCAACTGAAGATGACTTTGAGGTGCTCTATTGTATAGATTGTGATAGGCTTGGAGGTGCTTGGAGAGTTTGAAAAAGGTGAAAATATATAATATGAGTTTCATTATTCTCTCAATACCATTACAATATATTTTCAAACTAAAAATCTTCCTGAGGGTTTCCATCCTTGAAGGTCTCCTCAAGAGTTCATATCCACCTCCTTAGCTATAGCTTGCTATTGAGGATAACTATAGCTTGAACTGGTGCTTGTTGATCCACTCAAGGTTTGAAATATGTTTCAATTTTAACTCCCTTCATCAATTTTATCAATTAATACTTTTATTAATGCATGAGAATGATGCAAATATCCTCCATATGCCTAGGAAAGTGTAAATACTTGTCAAGATATATGCCTAGTATAGGTGGGTATTCTAATTCAAGCCTATAGGTGCAATTTAAATACACTTGAGCATTTTATAGATTCATCTTTCATATTTTTAGTCATGATTGATACCATAAGATGGATTAATAACCCTAAAAAACCTTTCCAACCTTCACTCATACATCTTTGCCATGATGTCAACTTTCAAAGCTAACTTGAATCCTTCTTGATATTTTAGATGACTATACTTATATGAAAAAGGACTGGGTTTGACTTTGAATAAGGTCTCAAAACATTGTTAGTGAAATTATCTTCCCTTATAAGTAATTTTGATGTGATGATTAAACCTACCTCATGAATTTGACTATGAATTTTATCCCTTAAAGATCACACTCTCTTGGAACACCTTGATTGTACTTTGTACTAATGTAGGTCATCATTCTTGGCTATAGAAGATGATTTATTGATCTACATACCTTTTTATTCAATGTTCATGCCAACCTCTTACTTTTTATTTAATCTTAATGTGATGGGAGAGGGTGAAACCATGAATTTAGGATGGAATTTTTGAAAGAAAGTGAAAAACATGTCTTACACTGTGATAATGACAATGTAAAAAAGTGTATGTGGAGGTGAATGAGATGGAGTGACATGAGGAACATAGGAGTATACCAAGACCAAATTTAAGATCTATATGAAATCATGATCATGTCTTTAACCTGATATATTAGTTTGGATTCCATTAAAGGAAGATAACAAGCTAAATTTGAAACCTAGGAATATGAAGGTACCTTTAAAAATGCTATAAAACCTTAAAGTTTTCTATAAAAGAATTTTGAGATGATTGAGAGAATATGAATGACACTTTATATGAATATTTTAAAAATATCATTGGAAATTTTCATTAAGAACATATGAAAAACATGAGGGAGATCCCTAAAAACATGAAACCAAGAAATTTCTAAATCTCTTTCTCTCTCATAGATCATACAAATAACCTTGACATGTTTATACAATGCAGATTTTCACTCCTTATGTTTTTGAGATTTAATTGGACCTCACACATGTGAAAAGGACTTGATGGATGCCATGGTAATGAAGTAAATATTACCAAGAATCCTTGAAAATTGGAATTTTCTTGAAATGATGCCCTGGAAAGGAGAAATTGTAAAAAAATGATAGCCTTCTTGGATGCAAGACTGCATATGTATGCCATGACTTTAAATGGATGATTAATGAGGGAGAAGAGATAAAATTCATAACCACTTGATCCTACTATAAGCTCTTTTAGTCTACTTTTTTTTACCAAAAATTTAGTTCTGGATTCTTTCTAATGTCCATAACATCATGACACTTGGAAGGTAGTCTCTATGTGCAAAGAAACCAATTATCTATAGGAGACCATTTTTGGGCATGTATTGCATCCTTGTGCCATGAAATCCTTCATGAACATCTAATATTCCATGTTTCACCTGATCATGAGCTCCACCATACGTATGGCCTTATAATTTCATACTCTTCAAAGAAAAATACATGAAAATGGCATCTTTTACCTTTTATTAAAACTTTAAGATCTCCACTACCAAAACTAGAATATTATATAAGGATCCATGATTCCTTTCATATGTTAATACGAAAATAAGCCTTTTACATGATTTTGGGATCTAAATTTGGCATGTGGGAGTAAAAAAGGGAGCTTTTGGGCTTAAATTTGCATTAAAAAGACCTTTTTAAAGTATGGAAGTTTGAATTAAGGCTAATGTCATGAATATGAAAGTATTTCAAGGTATTTTGAAGGCATTTTTGACCTTTTAACACCAATTTTAGTCATTTTAATCTAAAAATTCCACTTTAGAGGTAAAAATACAAGGTTTTTCAAGGAAGATTTCCACTAAACAAGGTGTATAATGGTGCCCCTAGAAGTTTCAAATTATAGGGGGTGGCATTTGGCCTTGGCAATTCAAATTTCCAACAAACTCCCTTGATCATGTGTAGGTCACCCTAGTGATAAGTTCAAGAGTTTAGGCCTAGAGGGATAGTGAATAGCTATAAGGAAGTGAAAAACAAGTATCAAAGAAAAGAATATTAGTTGGAGGGGTACATAAAGACCTATATCAATCACGTTTCCACTATATCAAGTCATTTCATATGTGTCAATGAATTCTAAGGTAGTTCGAAGCAATTAGTGGACTCCTTATCAAGATATCAGTTTCAAGAAGGACAATGAAGTATCCCTATGCCAACTTTAGGAGAATGTTATATTTTAAATAGGCACTTATTCAAGGGAACCTCATTATCTATTTTATAAATCCTCTTGAATTTTAACTAGTTTTCAAGACTTGACACTTGTCATTATGACTCTCTAATGTCTCTCTTTCTCTCTCTTTTCCTATTAGCTTATATATGGAAGCCATTTTGGCATTGTAAACATCCGTAATTAGTATGATCAATATATATTGGTTTGAAATCTTATTTTACCTTTAAATAAAGTTCTTAATCCTATTTAGTCATTAAAATTATTGCCTAAGTATGTCAATTAGTCTATTTGGATGACAAGTGATGATTGTTTCTCCTTACTTCCATTCAAATGTTTTATGAATTGTGTAAGTAATATTTCCTATAAAATGTATCATGAAGTTTAAATGTTTGGTAGGTGTATTTTAAGTGTGAAGGAGATTAATAGTTTCTAATATTAGGCCTCATATTCACCCATATTTGGAAATACATGGCAATCTACCTCCATGTAGAAACACGTATGCTAGAATAACCTTAAATTGAGATCAGTTTTATAATATTCCTTGATAGTTTAATTTTCAAGTATGTTTTTGTAGATATCCTTGGTGTATCACCTCCATTAGTATAGTTACTTTTATGTTTCATTCTTCCCTTTGCACTTGAATAAGTGACTAGTCTAGTGTAGTGTGTGAGCCTAAACAATTAGATCAATGGAGCTAACCCATAATAAAGAGATGTATATCTTGTATCAATCTACCTATATTCAAAGATAGTTCCATAGTATCCCAAATTTTAGAAGGTCTAATTGACTTCTCTAGGGTGAAAATTTGGGCTATAATAGTTTTGGAATGCCCAATGGGACCTAAGGTCTAAAAGAGTGGAATAAAGTTTGGTGTGTTCCTCCTCTTATCAACCTTTAGAGGCATCCATCAAACACCAATGGAGACTCTGAATGCAATTAGTTGGTTATAAGTAGCTTAGGTTCTTATTGTAAAAGAATTTGCTAAAAATGTTATGTTTCATTTTACTAATGAAGTTGGTATGGATGGATATGATGAGATTTCCTAATATACACCTCCTTACCAACCTTATCATGACCCTTACTATATTCCTCAATATTCCTATCAAGGTTTTTATCATCCCTATGAGCCATGGTAACCCTATGTTTAGCCTATTCCTTCTCCATAAGATCATTATGTTTTTTAGAAGCCTTATGAAGAAGCTTATGAATATTGTTTTCATGAATAAGAAGATGTAATTAATACTCTTATAGAAGAAGTCCAAAATATTAAGATGCAATAATAATTACAATAATTGAGGTCTTATCAAGGTATTTTATAATCTCATACCATATCTTTATTGTCACTCAAGCTAAATATGCTAAAATCAGAAGAGGTGATGCGAAAATGGGATAGAGAGCTTGATGTGATCACCTTTCATCTCATAGAGAAGATGAGAAAGTTAGTTCAAATGTTGATGGATAAGTGAATGTCAATTGGAGAGTAAACCTAATATGTTATTAATTAAGATTTGAGTGAAATGAAAACCTTTATCCAATGGTGGATAGATAGATTAGAGAGATGGGAGAATCAATATACCCAATCCAAGTAATCTTAACCATCATCTCCTATCCCTAGTCCATCTCCTTTGATTCCAAGTCTTATTAAAGTTATACCTATCCCTCATCAAGAGAGTAATATCTTGTCATCTTGGAGGCATTCTTGGACTATGATTCCTAATTATACCATGCCAACTCTTGTGACATAATCTAAACCTATACAATTCTCTCCCTCCCCTCCTCAATAACCCTCCTGTATTCCATATCTTTTTTTTTGTACCCATTATACTCATGAAACCATTCACAATCCTAAAGAGGAGACTCTAAGAGAGCCAATCCAATCCTCAAAAGAGCATAATAGCTTTAAATTTCCAACTTGGAACCATGTAATGAACTCTTGGGGAAATAAAAATGAAGAGAGTGATGACCAAGAATTTTGTGTCAAGAAAAAATAATATGATAATGATGAGGTGGTTGATGAATAAAATGGAACACCTATACCAAATCTAAACCTTATCTCTCTCCAAGAATTCTTTCAAGATTACTCCATTTCCAAAACCCCAAATGGCAAGAGTAATCCCTCCATTCCCATGCCCATTCATGAAACATCCATCACACCTCATATTCCTTCTCCAACCCATGAACTTGTTCACCACCCTCCCACCTCATACCTTCTTAAAGGAGAAGCCATCATATGGGAGACAAGTAAAGAATATCAAGATAAATTTTGAGTTGATCAAGAAGATGACTTAAGTGTCTATTATGAATAATTTACTATAGGGACTCCCCTTGGTGAAGACAAACACAAGTCAATCTTATTAAGTGAAGAAAGATAATATCTAGATCATGTTGTATCTATTCATAAAGCACTTGATCAAGAAATGAGAGAGGATGTGCTTGAGAAGGACATCACATCAAATGAGTTGGTTGATATTCATAACAATTATCAAGAGGTTGAATTTGAAAATATAATAGAAGATGGAGATGATGCTACTTCCATGAAATAATGTGACTTATGGAAAAGATTTAATGAGATATGTGGTGAATTTGAGGCCCTTCAAAAGCCTACACTTCCTACTATTCAAGATGAAGACATTATTGAATATGCATTTTCTCTTAAAGTAAAACATGATAGATTATAAAGTACCAAGCTTGTTGAAGTGGAAGCCAACCTTGAAGTTAAAAACTCTTAAAGTGAAAAAGCTAAAGTTGATCAAGTACATAATGAGCAAGAAGATGAGTTTGAAGAAGTTATGACTATTGAAGAAAAAGAAGACAAAGGTTATCAAAAATAACATGTTAAGATTCTTTAATAGGTTGAGGGCCTTTTTAAGGTTTAAATTCATGTGCATAAGAAGATAAAACAAGATGTTTTCATTGAAGACAATGATGAAGATGGGGATGAGTATGAAAATATATTTTAAGAGCTTGGTGAGCTTACAGTTGTTTTTTTTTTGAATTTGAGATCATGCCAAAGAGAGTGGCAAATATAAAGGAGTTGAGAACATCAAAGCCAAGGCTAAAAATACAAATTTATTCATGTACTCCTTCATATCATAAAGCAAAATATTGTGCAACATTCCCATTTGATTTAGGATGATAAATTTTGATTTAGGTTAGTTTGTATATAGTCTAGTTTTCTTATATTATTTTTGTGTTCCCTAAGTGCTTGTTAGCACAAGTGTGTGTTTTGTTCTTTCTTTGTGTCTTATTTTTTCATTTTGTGTGTTGTTAAGATAATCAAGTTGTCTTATTGGTAAAGTGTAAATGTCAAATATTATTGTCTTAGAGTGAAATTGACTCCATATCCCAAAGGAATGATGAGAATACTAGTCCTTAGCATAACAAGCATGTTACCCCTAGAAATTACCAAACTGTTGACCAAAATTTTACCCTAGGTAAAATTAGTTCAACCCCATACCATTTTCAATTTTTACATAAGGTCATATGGGTTTGAAAATGGTTACCATGGTCATAAATGAGCTCAAGTCATACTTTGAGGGTCATACAACATGTTTTAGCCTTTGTCATATTTTCCCATTTTCTTAATGTCCTTTTATGTAACCTTTTTGGTAATTTTAAGGAATTTTATGATTTTTCAAAAAAAGACAAATGTTTTGAGAATAAATATAATGTACTTAATAACATAGAAGGGTCAGAGAAGTCTTTGAAGATGAAATGTTATAGGTTCAATGTAAAAACAAGATCACTTGCAAAAATGTTAGTTTCAAGTGTTTGTACATATTAAGGTGACACATCTGTAGGTGTGAATGATTAAATAAGGTGTCATGGCATCCCCATAGGTATTTTCTAGGCTCATGTAGTTTCAATAGATCCAAAATAGACAAAAAATGTCTTATTTATCCTATCACTACCTTAAATAACTTAGAAAGGGTCAATAATTTTCATTTGGTACGGATTGGAAAAGAGGAGTTTGAGAGAGTGCACTTAGAGGATGTTAGAGGTCCTTATGATACTTAAATTTAACGTTCATATTTTTAATATTGGTGGCCTATGATTTATTAATAATTATTAATATTTTTAGTACCTCTAAACTACCTATGTAATCCCAATGGCTCAATTTTTCTCATCTGGTTGCGCTTTGGAGATTGAGATATGTGAACCAAGTAATGTATGTAAAATTTTAGAGAATATCCACTCATTGAATTCATGATATTTTGGCATGTGTGGTCATGGAGGGATTGGTATAACCATCTCTTTATGCTATAAGGGAATACCAATGGTTAGTAGAATAGTTTTTTATATTTGCAGAGTTCATTCTTCTATGAGTGGCTTCAATTTAAGGACAATACAATTATTTTAAACCCATCAAAGCATGGTTATTTATATTATTGTTTGAAGTTTTGTATTGAATAAGATCATTAATGAAAGGTAAGGTCTAGGACACTAGTTAGTCAAGTAGCCCTGAAATAAGCATCTACAAGTTGCTACTAGAAACCCAATTGTGTTCAAATGTAAAAGAGGGACAAAAACATGTGGGGAAACATTTGAAATTATTTTGGCATCTCAAAAAAATTCAAATATTAAGAGAAGATCATTATGTGTGTGGTAAAGACCTAAAATTAGAGGAGCATAGTCAATAATCATAAATGAATACCATAGAGGCCTAAGACATTAGTAAAGTTTAAAGAGATTCAAGAATGATAATTCTTGGTCTAACCATAAGATATATCTCATATCTACTTGTTAAGATGGTAAGGCATCTTCATACCTCCACCTAAGATCAAACACTTGAGTTCAATGTTTAGAGATTGGGAGAAAGGTGCAAGGTACAAATTTATGAAGGTTTCAAAATGGGAAGGTTTACCTTAGTTTATCTAAACAAGGGATTATTATACTATAGTGTAAATAAGCCAAATTGAACTTGGAGCAATGTAACTTGCACACCCATAGTGCATTGATGATAGTAGAATGAACATAGTCTCAAGGTAGAAATGAATTCATTCAGGTGTGATATGGACCTAGTGACCTCAAGAGGAACTAAAAGTGTGAAGTATAGTGTTCAAAAATATATCATCACCTACAAGAATCCATTTATTTACAGAATAAGCACCTATATTTTAACTTAGAAGATAGACTGGCTTAAGATAATGAAGGATGCGGGTTTGGTTGGTAGGCAAAGGTGTAAATTGAAGACAATCATATAGAAATCACTCTTAGAGTTATAAAATAACACTTCCATGTGATTATTATAGGAAAACAAAATATATTAAAGATTGATCCAAGCTAGGTTTCAAAACCTCATACTTAGTCAATCAAAACCCTGCACACAGTCATAGGCCTATAGCTAGTCTTAAGAATTTAAAGTATTAAGGGATCTAAAATCATGTTCAAGATTTGAAAATTAGTATAAGGGTTTATCATGAGTTTAAATATGATTATATGCTCTCTTTTAGGTCAATATAATATGGGAAGTGCTCATTATTTTGTCTCAAATCTAAGACACTCCATAAGCAATGTAACTTGCAGACCAAGTGCATTGATGAGAAAAGGATGAATGGTAAAATATTAGGGTACTTTGGGATGATTTATAGGATTTAGTTAAAGGTTAATACTTTTTTATGATGTCCCATAGTCACTGTGAGCACTCATAGGTGCTCATGTACTCAAAAATTCTAGTCTATTCCTATGAGGGCTAAAATTAGGCATGAACCATAAGAATTCTAATGCCATTCCCATGATTATGTGATCTTTTAAATAAATGTGAGAAATTTCATGGGAGATTGGAGGGTTGATGGGATTCATTATTTTGAATATAATAAGTTAGATTGGCCATTTTTGGCTTCAATTTGTCTCAGGGGTGTCTAAAATGCAAGCTAACTATCAAAGAGACAACTTATTTCACTCCCATCTATATGGATGAGATGCATGGGGTTTTGAGCACTTAGGGATAGTTGAGGGAGGTAATTTAATTGAAACTAGTGACATTGGTTTGAATTTTAGGGGCCTAACCTTTATGAACCATTGCTAGGAACTTAAACTACCTAAATCCCTCATAAGAGCCTGATGAGAAAAAAATGAATAATAATGTATTTAAAAGGGGTAAATTAGACTATAATCTGATTTTTATGTACTTGTAACTATATTAGGATCCCCACCACTCAATTATTTTATACCATCACTTTTATAGATGGGTCCAATTCTATGTTCTTTATAAGATTTGAGGTGATTTAAAGGTATAAAAAGAAATAAATGGGTGTGAAAGTCATTATGGAAGGTGTATAGATATGTATTATGACTCCTCAAACCCCATTATCAATGTATGGAAAATACTCTGCTAAGAAAACTATTGTAGACAGTCTTGGATAGAATAATGAAAAGTAATGTGATTGCTAAGTTAAAGATGAGAAGTGTGATTTTGAATTTTATTGAGGCATATATGATAGAATAAAAGACAAAAAGGTTCTAATTATGTGTCTCACATCTCTACAATGAAAATTATTTATCATATGTAGGTCACATTAATGATAGTGTGAGAGGCCTAGAGGTCTAGTGAGTAGCTATAAGGAAGTGAACAACAAGTGGAAAAGAGAAAATCATTAGTTGGAGGGGTGCATATTGACCTACACCAATCATGTTTCTAACTTCTCAAGTTATTGCATATTTTTCAATGAATTATAAGGTAGTTATAGGTAGTTAATGGACTCCTCATCAAGAGAGTAATTTCAAGAAAGATAATGAAGTGTCCCTATGCCAACTTTAGGAGAATGTTGTATTTCAGATAAAAAATTATTCAATGGAACCTAATGATATATTTTATAACTCCTCTTGAATTATAACTAGTCTTCAAGACTTAACACTTGGAATTGTGACTCTCCAATGTCACTCTTTCTCTCTCTTCTTGTATTGCTCTATATGTTGAAGCCATTTTGGCATTGTAAAAATGCAAAATTGTTATCAAGAAGCCCTGCTAGTTTAACATATTATTTTTCCTTTCAATAAAGTTTTAAAGCTGATTTAGTCTCTAAAATTATTACCTAAGTATGTGAAGTAGTCCATTTGGATGACAAGTGATGATTGTTTCTCCATGCTTCCATTCTACTCCTGTATGCATTTGGTATGTAATATTTCTTATAACAGGTCTCATGAAGTGTAAATATTTTCTAGGCGTATTTTAAGTGTTAATTATATTAGTAGTGTATAATATTAGACCTCATATTCACCCACCTTTGGAAATCCATGGAAATCTACCTCCATGTAGAAACATTTATGATAGAAGAACCTTGGGTTGAGATCAATTTTAATAATCTACTTCATAGTGCAAGTTTCAAGTATGTTTGTGGATATTTCCTTGGTGTATCACCTCCATTAGTATATATTAATTTTATGTTTCATTCTTCCCTTTTCACCCCAATAAAGTGATTAGTCTAGTGTAGTGTGTGAGCCTAAAAAATTAGATCGAGGGAGCTAGCCCATAATCTAAAGATCTATCTCTTTTAGAAATCTACCTATATTAAGAGATAATTCCATATTATCCCAAATTTGATAATGCCTAATTGACTTCTCTAGGGTGAGAATTTGGCCTACAAAATTAATTAAATATTATAGTAATTACATCACTCATTCTTTATCTCATAATACCTTAGACAATACCTAAAAGAAATTTTATAAAATGAAAATATGTTTTAAAGTTTTAGAAGTATCCTTCTATCTTCTAGACAAGTCTAGTAAAGTTAGTTGGAATTTAATAAAAATAAATACCTATTAATTAAATTTATCAAAATTGTGATCTAAAATGATTTTAAAATGGCTTAGAATTAAATTTTCAATGGTCAAATAGTTAATTACTAGTAATTATAAATAAAATTGGTTATATTTTAAAATCTTTTCTCTAGTAGTTTGTTAGTGCATTTTCTACCTTGTTAAAGTCTCCTCAAAACACTAAGTAAATTTATAGGATACTTATAAAGATTTTTTTTAATGATATAACCATATTTTCTCTAGTTTAGAAAATACAATTAAACTATCAAAGTAATTTATGGATTTATTTGTGATTTAATTGAAGGGGGTTTTTATACATAATTTATCAACCTATAAATGGCATGAAAAATGTTTTTTATAACTACTATTTACTTTTTAATTTTTTAAGGCTTCATAAGTATAATTCATGGGTGATTTATTAATGTGATCATTAGTATATGAAGTGAAGTAGTATTTGTTGACCAAATTTTGACCACAAGTCATAATTTGTCACCCACTCCAAATTCAAACTTTCATAGGATTTTCATGTGATATTATCATGCCTTATATGGTCCTTAAAATTCTTCATTAAACCTTGTTAGCATTTTTTAAGGTTAGTTTGGACAAGTTTAGGTGATGCCATGTTTTGGTCATATAGTGGTCTAGGAATGTCATAGAGAGATAAGACATGGTCAAGTGGTGTCATAGTTGAGTAGGATTTTATAAAATTCATTTAATGTATTAATCACATTTTCATAACATTTTATGATGTTTTTAAGTGTTTAAGGTTCACTTGTAGACTTGAGGGTGGTGTTTAATAAAGGAAAATGTGATTTTTGGCTAAATTTAATGTATGTCAAAGTTACCAAAGTGAAAAATACATACCACATGAATTAAAAATATATTGGAGAAGTCACACAACCAAAACACCTATCAGGAAGTTAGAACAAGGTTAGATCTTGAGTTTCAATGCCATCTTAAGGAGTTAATAGCCTTTTATGGACTTCTTGAAGTCGCTTGTAGGTGAAAATAGTTTCATAACAGTCCTTGAGATTACTTAGTTCATAAATAATATTGGGAATAACTTTGAATTCCAAAAGTTGTAGAAAACTATCTCTCTCTTACATCACTCCATTCACAAGCTCTTGAAAGCCAAATTGAACTACATGATACAAGTAGTACAAGTAGAGCTGGGGGATAATATTTTAGTAATATTTTGAGACCCATATGAGATTATAATTTTTGGTATTTTTAATTAGATTGGTTTCCTTAGATTTATGAATAATCATTAATGAGCTAGACTAATTTTTCAAGATTCAAATCCCCACAAGTTGAGTTTTGGGTAACTCTAATGCAAAGTATGAGATCATAACTATAAGAAAAAAATTAGAGTGATTTATTAAAGATTATATAGGTGGTATAATGCATTTTAGTGGTTCTCCATTTTTTTATATCATATTCACAATCCATTCATAACCTCCTAGTCAAATAGACATTCCATACTAATCTCAAAATGGTCACTTGTTTTCAATTAACTTGTGGATTGTGTTTTGTGTGTCTACATAACAGGGTGATTTGAGTGATTTTGAGTATGTTTTTATAAATATTTTTAGAGTTATTTTTTCTTGATGAATATGTTAATGTAATGGAGGCAATATTATTTGAGCACTAACAATCACATTCACACTTTTCAAGGCTTTAAACACAAGGTTACAGATCTACAAGTCTACAGACCTATGGGTCTATAACTTCAATGGAATTAAAATGATTTTTGATGTTTAATGAAAGTTTTATATCCATGAACAATTATAATAGTATCAAGATGAATATGTCAAAAACTAATAAGTCTCTTCAAAGCAACTGAATCCAAGTGATGGCTAAATGATAAGTTAATAGCCTAAGACACACCTATAGGACTGTGTGTAGTGAGATAGTGAAGGTAGAGGTGATTGAATATGCCTTGAAATTAATATTTTAAAATTGTATCAAGTATTAAATATCCTTAAAATTGGTTTGGTCACTATATTATATCATGGTGTAGCAAGAAATGTCAAACTCAAACTTCAAACTCAAAACCTTCTAAATAGTCACCTACAACCAGTTGAGAAATTAGCCTTAACAAAAGATGTTGATGAGGTATGTAGTATTATAGGAATGTAAAGGATCTTAATAAATCAACCAAAACATGATAGATAATAGGGATATTTATGAAGTGATAAGATAAGACTAAGAATCCTCAAACATATTTAAACTCTCAAAACAACCACCTACAACTAGTTAATTGAGAAGAGTATCTTGAGATAGTGATGTTGATAAAGGAATAGAGTTTCAAGGTTATAATAAGGTACTTAGGTTCTAAATATAATATGAAGAGTTTTAGAAGGTTAAATGATTTAAAATAGGGATCCTAAAGCACCAAGTTTCTAGACCATTCTCAAATGAATACAGACAAGTAGTTAGAAACTTGTAGGTCTACCCAAGTGACCAAAGTGTCTCCAAAACTTGATCAAATGGTGTGTGAATTTTTATAAATATAGGAGATAAATTAAGGTTATCAATTCATTTGGAACACTTAAATCATTTTCAAGAGAATAGAGGGTTAGGTAACTGAGTCAACCGTCTTAATATTGTACACACAAGTCTATATACTTTAAAAATAGGGTTGGTTGTTTGAAACATTTGAATGAAAATAAGATGAATAAGGTATATTAATATATTTTAAGAGTCTCATATACATAATATATACTCACACAACTCTTAATCCCACCTGAAGTATAAGAGAAAATTCAAATTTTGCCTACTTAGTCTAGGCAAGGACACATTACTGCTTACTCATAGGAGCACTTGCTTGTTTGAAAGGTCCAAGGAAATTTAGGAGATATGAGGGAGAGTATGATTTTTTAATATTATTGATATATGATGATATATTTCCATTATCCCTCATACACAATCAACAAAGAATGGAAACATAGTCAAACCCTGTTCAGGACTAACAAGGCCTAAGTGCATGAACAAGCCTATATTGGCAGTCAATCCTAAAAAGTGGAAAATTGAAGTAAATTTGAGACTTTATAGGCATTAATAATTATTTTATGGGTATATAAAAACATATTATAAGGACATAGAGATCCAAAAGTGAATAAAGTAGGAGAAAATAGTTAGTTAGGGTATGTTAGGCAGATTAGCTTAAGAACCCTAAGTCTAAGCTAATCAAATGGTTAGAAACCTATGAGATAAAATAGTTACTATGGAAAATTTAATAATAATATTTATATTTAATAAAACTATAGAGGTCATGGGAAACCCAAGACAACTCAATAAAGCTCTCACTGACCTCAATTTGCTCTCATCCCTCATATAATGCTTACTACTGACTTAAGAGGTTATCTTTCATTATTCAATATAGAATAGAGGATTTTCATGGGACCTTAGGATAATATGGGAAGTTATCCACTCTATTATACTTGCATTTTTTGAAATTTTTTGGTTGATTCATGCCCCAATATTTATGAATCATCCTTAAGACCTTGAGGTACTTTCAGGGTATCTAAGAGAGCCAAATGGACCTAATGAGAGAGAAGTGAAATTATATGACTATATATGGATTATAAAAACTTAAAAATGACATATTAAATGGTAAATACTCACTTAATCATCATTCCATGCCATTGGATTGTACTTGTAGGTATAAGACTATACGAAATAGGCCCTAAAAGACTATTTTTAGCTACTTGATAGGTCTGTATAAGTTGTTATAACTTTAAAATTGGAATGGAGAAAAAAGAGGAGGTTATATAAATAAATAAAATAATTATTTGGGTTTTTTAATGTGTGGGGAACTTATAGATTCATTGTTTAGTCTCTATGTAGGGAGACCTAATTGAGACCTAGTTAGGAAAGAGAAGTAGAAAAGTACACTTTCACTCACTTTTTGATCTTAAATTGAATATGAAGTTTTAAGGACATAATTTTTACTGGAATATTCCTTCAAATTTCTCATCACCATCTATGAAAATTTCTACACAAGGAGATTTGTATGATTTTAGGGATACAAAGAATGAGGCCTATTTGGAGCTTTTGGTAGAGAACAAATTCTTGAGGCTAGTTTGAGACCTAAAAATGGATTATTACAAGTATTATATGATTTTAATAGGACATACATGAATATATTATGAGATAAAGAATAATAATCCAAGTTTTGACACTTGTATGCAAGATTGGCTTTAAGAGATGAAAAGTCCTCTAGAGACCAAACAAGAAAAGGAGGTAATGTGTCAAGGATAACCTAAAGGAATCATTTGAGAGGTGTTAAGAGTAGAGAAAATATGTAATATAACTTGATCTAACCATAAAAAGGCCAATTTTGCTTCAACATGCCAATACAAAGGGTAGTTTCAAGAAGGTAATCAAGGTGTCAAGCAAGCATTCTAAATCCTCGGCCAAATAGAGGGTTGGAGCATCATCGAAGGAGAAAAACATGGAATTTTGGACATAATAACATAGTTACACATCTATTATCTTGTTAATAACTCTTTAGACACTTGTCTACTCTCTCTCTCCTATGCCCTTATCTTCTTCTCTCTCACTTTATCTATATAAACAACTACTTTTGACTAGTTTTAAGGATCCTCCTCTTGAGTATGGTGAAGCCCTACTCATTTTTAGCCTTAAATAAATTGATAAAAATATGATTTACCTTATCCATGGATTTTTTCAATGTGTATGTTAGACTAATTGATCTTTCTAAGTGATAGACTCACTTCTTTGGCATGTTATCCTTGTTTGCTTTCATATTTTAGTTTTGAAAGTCCTTTGTAGATCTTTTGAAGTGTTCAAATGAAGTGTGTATGAGTTTATTGAGTTGTATCTCCATTATTATCATGTTATGAACTTTTTTTTTAGTCCTCCTATCTTAAGCTTACTTCATAAACATCCATGAAAAATACTTATGTAAAAGGTAGATTTGGATTAGTGTCATGTGTAGGTTAGGCTCTTGTTTGAAGTGAAATTATAGTTGGTTTGTAGTGATAAATTAAAATTAGGTGAATCTCCTTATTAAGATAGGATTAATTCATGTTATCTCTCTCCTTTTTCATCCAAACAAGTTAGTAGTATAGGTGATGAGTAATCAAGACAAATCTAGGGAGCTAGCCCTTTAATCTAGAGGTTTACACCTACTATAGTCAACCCATAGGCCTATGGGTATTCCCATTTTCCACTCTCTTTGGAGAAGGATTTAACTACCTCTACAAATTTGAAAAATTGAGTAAAAATATTTTTGTCATACTCAGTGTGACTAAGGTCCAAAAGAGTTGAAGAATTTTTGGTGTGTTCCTCAACTTATTAGATTTTGGAGGAATTCAATAAACATCAATGGTGACTCTAAATGAAATTATCTATTTATATTAGCCTAGGTACTTATTTTCAAAATTATTTGATGAAAAATTATATTTTCATTTGAATCATTAAGCTTAGATGGTTCAGCATGAAGATAAATTTTACTATACACCTCGTTATTACCCTTGTCATGACCCCAACTATGTGCTTCATTAACCATATCATTATTTTTACCCTCCTTATGAGTCATGGTAACCCTATGGTCCACCTATTATCCCTCTACGTGAACATGATATTGTTCATCAACCTTTTTTGAATAAGTATATGAAGAAAACTATCAATAATAGCCTCATGATGTCTATGATGAAGGCTATGAATAAAATGAAGCTCTTGTTGAAAATGTAGATTCCTATCATCCTCAACATGACTCATACCAACTCTATGACCCATATCAACCTCAATTTTATCCCTATCAAACTTTTCATGAGCCATACCAATCTTGTGGTTATCCTCTATTCCCCTCATGTAATTCTTATTACACACCTCAATAGCCTTACCATGACTTACAACTGTCATACTCCTCCCCTCCTGCTTTAATTTTATATCAAGTCAAATCCTTGTTGGAACTCATACCAAATCTACTAACATCAAAAGAGGTGATGATAACATGGGATGAAGAGATTGATTTTATCCCTATTCATCTCATATAGAGGTTGATAAATTTAGTTCAAAAGTTGATGAGTATGTGGAGGTTAATTGAAGAGGAACCCTGATATGTTATCAATGAGGAGTTATATCAAGTGAGAAATTATATCTAATGGTGGATATATATATTATAAGGTTTTAAAACAAAGAGGTTGAAGATCAATTTTCATTTTCTAAAGAGCCTCAATAATGTTATGAGGAAAGTGAAATTATTGTTGAAGAAAATGTCTCTCCCATTTCCCAACTCAACTTGTCATCCAACCAAGAGTTCCTTAAAGAATATCCCTCCATTACCAAACCCATTCTTGAGTCATTCACAAAACTTTATACTCCCTCTCTAACCCATAAATATATTCATCACCCTCCCATCTCATCCCTCCTTGCATAAGAAACTATACTATGGGAGGCACATGAAGAAGATCAAACTAAAATTGTAGCTGATGAAGAAGATGACTCAAGTGGATACAATGAACAGTTCACTAAGGTACCCATTTAGTGATGACAAACACAAATCAATATTTTTAGTGAAGAAAGAGATGATTTAGGTCATCTTATGGTTTATAATGAAGAGTTTTGTCAATAAATAGAAGAGGAATCTTTGAAGAGGGACATCATATTGACTAAGTTGGTTGAGACTCATGAGCATGATCAAGAGATTGTTTTCGAAAAACCAATACAAAACAAAGTTTCTACTGATTCCATAGATTAAGGTGATTTATGGTTGGTATTCAATGAGATATGTGATGAAATTGAGGCCCTTCAAAATCCTACACTTCTTTTGGTTAGTTATAATAATTTTTTAAAATACCTTGGTTATTGAAGGACAACATGATAACCTCCAAGGTACCATGATTGAGGATGCTCCTATAAGTAAAAAGGTGGACATGTTTGAGGTAAACACAAATATCAATAATGAGAATGAGAAAGAGATTGATGACTTTTCAACATCTGGTGAAAATTTTGATGTCATTCAAGATGACTTGAAGGTCAAATAAGCATACTTAGATAAAGCTTCATTGGAAAAAGTTGTAGCTAAGGAGAATCATGAGTGTATGGTTAAAACACAATATGAATTCACCTTCATAGGTGACATGTTTCTAGCTATCATTATTTCATTTGATATCATGACAAGAATATTGATAAACATGAAGGAGTTGAATACATCAAGAGTAAGGATCAAGAGACAACTTGCTTCATGCCCTCCTTCATCTCATGGAGAAAGAGATTGTACAAGATTCTCTTTTAATCTATGAGGAAGAAGTTATTTTTAGGTTAGTTATATATAGTTTAGTTTTCTTATGTTGTTGTTGTTGTATTCCCTAAGTACTTGATAGCACATGTGTGTGTCTTATTTCTTGGATTTATGTGTGTTGTTTTATTTTGTGTGTTTTGAAGATCCAATCAGTTTGTTGTGTCGTAATCAAAGTATGATCAAGTCTGAAGCTGAGTGCAAATGACTCCATTTCCCAATGGACAAACAAGGCTACTAGTCCATTTTGCATTGAAATAATAATACCCCTATGAATCACAAATAATATTGACCAAATTTTAACCCCAAGTAAAAATTAGTCACCCAATTCAAATTAAAAATTTCATAGGATTGTCATGTGGTCTTTTCATGCCTTATATGGTCCCTAAAATTCTTCATTAATCCTTATTATCATTATTTAAGGTTAGTTTGGAGAAGTTAAGGTGATGTCATGTTTTGGTCATATAGTGGTCTAGATATGTCATAGAGAGATAAGGTAGGTTCAAGTGGCGTCATAGGTGATTATGATTTTATCAAAGTCATTTCATGTATTAATTAGTTTGTCATAAGATTGATGTTTTTAAGTGTTCAAGGTTCACGTGTAGACTTGAGGGTGGTGTTTAATAAATAAAAATATGACAATAAAGGAAGGTTGAAGGTTTAATAAAATAAAATGTGGTTTTTAATAAAGGAAGGTTGTGATAATATTTATTAAAAATTTCTAAGGAGACATACTACTTTTTGAAGACTCAAATCCACACAAGTTGAGTTTTGGTTAATTCCAATGCAATGTATGAGGTCTTAGATGCACAAAAACAATTAGAGTGAGTTATCATAGGTTATATATGTGGTATAATTAATATGAGTGGTTTTAAATTGTATTATATCATCTTCATAATCCATTAATTTCCTCTTGATAAAATGGACATTCTATACTAGTCTCAAAATGGTCACTTCATTCACCTTGTGGACTATTTTTTATGTGTCTACATAACAGGTTGATTTGAATGGTTTTGAGTAAATTTTTATAATGATTTTTATATTAATTTTTTATTGATTAATGTTTTTATGAAATGGAGGAAATGGTCTTTGAGCACTAATAGTCACATTCAAACTTTTCAAGGATTCAAACACAAGGTTGCAAACCTATAGGTCTACAAATTCAATAGAGATCCAATGTTTTTAAATGTTTAATGAAGGTTTTATAGAAATTAAATCAATATAATATTCTAAATATGAATATATAAAAAAATAATAAGGATCTTCAAAGCAACTGAAGCCAAATGGTGGCTAAATGACAAGTTAATAGCCTAAGACACACCAACAATACTATGTGTAGGGAGAAAATGAAGGTAGAGGTGATTGAATATGCCTTGAAAATAATATTTTAACCTTTTATAAAGTATTAAATATCCTTAAAATAGGTTTCTCCATATTAAGACATCATCATTTAGCAAGAAAGGTCAAACTCAAACTTCAAACTTAGACCTTCCAGACAGTCACCTATAGCCAGTTAAGAAATTATTCTTAAACATAGATGTTAATGATGTTTGGTGTATTTAGGGAATGTAAAGGAATAAATACATAAAAAAAAAACATTAAATATAATTGGGATATTTATGGAGTGATAAGAGAAGACTAGGAATCCTTAAACATAGTCAAACCCTCAAAAGCACTACCTAAAACCAGTTAGTTGAGAAGACTATCTTGAGATAGTGATGTTGATAGAGGTACAAAGTTTTAATGTTTTTAGAGGATAATAATTTGAGAAATAGAATATTAATATTTTTATGAGGTTAAATGATTGAAATTAGGGCTCCTAAATCACCAAGTTTTTAGACCATTCTTAAATGAATATACACAGGCAATTAGTGACCTATAGGTCTATGTAAGTGACCAAAGGGCATCCCAAATTTGATAAAATGTTTTGAATTGTTTTTAAAATATAGGAGATAACTTAATGTTATAAATAAATTAGGAAAACTTAAGCAATTTTCAAGTATAAAGAGGGTCAAGAAACTGAGTCAATAATCTTAATACTATACACACAAGTCTGCATACTTTCAAAAGAAGGTTATTTGTTTGAAAGGTTTGAAGGAATGCAAGGTGAATAAGGGATAGTAAGACACTTGAATTATTTAATATCCATAAAATATCCTCACAAAAATCTCAGGTCCACCTAAAGTATAAGATAACATTCAAATTTTGCATGCTCGGTCTAGGCAAGGACACAAGCCTGCTTACTCATAGGAGCAGATGCATGTTTGAAAGGTACAAGGAACTTTAGGATATTTTAAGGAGATTAAGATGTTGTAATATTATTTAAATATTATTATATTTTTCCATCATCCCTTAAACAAAATTAATAAATAATGAAAACACAGTCAGACCTTATTCAAGCCTAGCAAGGCCTAAGTGCATAAACAAGCCTACAAGGGAAATCAGTCATAAGAAATGGTAAAGTGAAGTAATTTTGAGACTTTAAAGACCCTAATAATATGTTTAGGTGTATATAAAAAAATTTCATAAGGACATAAACCTCCAATATTAAATAAAATGGGAGAAAATAATTAGTTAGGGTATGTTAGGCAAATTAGCTTAGGAACCCTAAGTCTAAGCTAATGAGATGGCTACAAACCTATGAAAGAAGATGGTAAATATGGATAATTGAATAAGAATAGGTAGATTTAATGGACCTATAGAGGTCATTATAAACCCAATATAACTCAATAAATTTATCACAGACCTCGATTTACTCTCAGCCCTTGTATAACACTTATTGTCAACCTGAGAGGATATCTTCCATTGCTTAGTATGAAACAAATGAGTTGAATGGGACCTTTGGATCATATGGGAAGTTATAAAACCTAGTTTACTTAATTTTTTTGAAATTGGTTCATTGATTCATGAACCAAGATTTATTAATCATCATTAAGACTTTGAGGCACTTTAAGGCCGCCGAAGAGATCCAAATGGACCCGATGAGAGAGAAATGGACTTATATACCTCAATATGGATTATAAAAAATTATAAATAAAATATAAAATTTTCAAGAATCCCTTGAGTATAATATCATGCCATTGTATTGTACTTTCATGTATAAGACTATATGGAATAAGCCCTAAAATACTATTTTTAACTACTTGATAGGTATGTACAAGTTGATAGAACTTAAAAATTGGCATGGAACATTTGGGGAGCCTATATAGTCATTTTTTTAGTCTCTATGTGGGGAGACCTAATAGAGACATAATTAGGAGAGATAAGTAGCAGGACAGTAAAATTACACTCAATTTATGATCTTGAAATTGAAAATTAAGATATAAGGACATATTGGGTACTATAATATTCCTTAATTTTCTCATCACCATTCATACATATTTATACATAAGGAGCTTTGTATGATTTTAGGGCTATAAGGGATGAGGCCTATTTGGAGCTTTTGGTAGAGAAAAAATTATTGAGTATAGTTTTAGACCTTAAAATGTATTATTTTAGGTATTATATGATTTTAATATTCCATACATGAAGATAATATGAGTTGAATAAGAATAATCCACGTTTTTACACTTGTATGCTTGATTGGCCTAAGGAGATGAAGAGTCCTCTAGACACCTAGCAAGAAAAGGAGGCGATGTGTTAAGGATAACATAAAAAGATATATAGAGAGGTGTCAATAATAGATACAATATGTAAGATAACCTAATATTACCATCAATAATTCCACTTGTCCTTTAACATGCCAATGCAAAGGGTAGTTTTAAGAAGCTAGTCAAGGTGTCAAGCAAGCATTCTAACTCCTACAACACATAGAGGGTTGGAAAATATTTATAATAGATACACATGGAATTTTTTATGTATTTAGGAACTTTCATAACTCTTCTTATGTTTTTAACTCATGACACAGTTGTCTACCCTCTCTCTCCTATGCCCTTATCTTCTTATCTCTCACTTTATCTATATAAGTAGCCACTTTTGGCTAAGTTTAAGGATCCTCCACCTGAATAAGGTGAATCCATACTCATTTACATAATTTCATCGATAAATAAAAATCTAGTTTACCTTATCCATAGACTATTTAAATGTGTATGTTAGACTAGATGATCTTGCTAAATGATAGATTCACTTTCTTGGCATGTTGTCCTTGTTTTCATTCATATTTTAATTTAAAAAGTATATTTTACATATTTTTAAGTTTTAAATTAAGTGTGTATGAGTTTAGTGAGTTTAATCTCTATTATTTTCATATTATAACCTTTTGTTTAGTTCTCTTAGATTAAGCTTTCTTCACAAACCTCCATGATAAATACTTATTTAAAAGGCAGATTTAGATTAGTGTCATGTGTAGGTTAGGCTCTTGTTTGAAGTGTAATTATAGTTGGTTATTAGTGATTAGTTTACATTTTGTTCATAACCTCATTAGGATAGGTTTAATTCATGTTTTCTCTCTCCCTTTTCATCTAAACAAGTTAATAGAATAGGTGATGAATAATCAAGACAAATCTAGGGAGTTAGCCCTTTAATCTAGAGGTTTACCATTATTATGGTTAACTAACAAGCCTATGGGTAATCCCATGTTATACACAATTTGGAGAAGGATTGAACTACCTATCCAAGGGTACAAAATTTAGTGACAACAATATCATAAAAACATTATCATATTTAATAAGTAATTGAACCATGTTTCTAATGAAATTTATTAGCTTTAACATATGTATTATGTTGGTGTAAAATGTTTATTTTCCTTCACTAAGGTTTTAATAAAGTTATTATAGTTGAGACATATACCCGTGTTCTTTCTCTAACCTAAATGTATATTTATGCCTCTCTATTGGTGTTGGGTTTTTCAAGTGTTTGTCTATAGGACCTAGACTTGGAGTTACTCTACCATGATGAAGAATAACCACATGTGGGCCATTTAGTGGACATAATGTTACCTATGTGGGTAACTATGAGAGATAACATTATGAGGTTGTTTGGAAAATATATATTGAATTCATAGTAAGCTCTAACACATGATTTCAAACAAGTGAAATAAAACAAAACTTATTCTAATTATATAAGTACACATAATATTATATGTATGTACCTCAGGGAGTGAACACATGAAATAATGAATAACAATTAGGGAACATTCGCTTATGTGCCAAGTATACATACATATAGTTTCAACCATGTATGATGTAAGTTTAATTAGTGTGTGGTCCTCGATAATATAACTGGGAAGGGACCTAAGTTTGTAATGATGTTGAGTGAATCTTGTAAATGTAGCAATAACTAAATGAATAATTTTAATCAAGTAAAATACTAATAGTTTTTAGGATGACTCCTATTTGATGTGAGACCAATTGTTTATGTGTGTGTGTGTGTGTGTGTGTGTGTGTGTGTGTGTACATACATACATACACACACACACACACACACACACACACACACACACACACACACACACACACACACACACACACACATACATACATACATATCTATATATATATATATATATATATATATATATATATACATATATACATACATACATACATACATATATACATACATATATATATATATATATGTATATATATATATATATATGTATGTTTGTATGTATGTATGTGTGTGTGTGTGTGTATATATGTATGTATATATACACACACACATATATATATACATGTATATATATGTGTGTGTGTGTGTATATATACATATATATATACACACACACACACATATAGATACATATATATATACATATATATATGTATATATACATAATATATGTATATATATAAATATATATATAGACATATATATATATATATGTATATATATACATATTTATATATATATATATATATATAATATGTATATATATATATATGTCTATATATATATACATATATATGTGATTAATAAAATATAGGCCCCCTCGATAATTCTAGCAACATTAGATTATACTATTATGCGAAACCAATTTTTTGAGATAAAAATGAATTTAGTAATTGGATTGGTTTGTATCTCTCCCACACCAAAAATAAAAAGAGAATAAATGCTAAGATATAATGGAATAAAATAGATAATGTTAAAGTTTATACTTCTATAGCTTATAGAAGATTATTAGAATTATGATAGTCATATCACTTGAATTTTCTTAGATAGCCAACACATTTTGAGATGATGTCTCATGGAGGAGATGGTTTACTCATACAAATGGATAACTACATCTAAACCTAATTCTGATGAGTAGTTATGTAGGTGACCCAACTAAGTGGGAAATAGGTCATTATATTAGGATAGGTTAAAGTTTTTATATTACTGATCCTATAATTAGGCTTATAATATTTTATGAGTATCATGCATATAAGAAATAAATTAAAAGTGGTATGTTTAATAGGATTTTTTATCCTACTATTAGGTATATAATGAAATGATGATATTTAGCCTATGTGTTGATTATAATAAAGTATCATCCATTCCCAATTTCACATTTCACTTGAAGTGGTGTTTAAAAATGGTTTGTGAATAAAAAATTATTATAGTATTTGTATGGTAAGGAAACCATATCGAATGTAACTCGTAACCTAGGTTTATTGATGATCAAATTATTTTATAAATGAAACTATTGAATTTTTATATTGTAATCATTTTATGGAATTTAAAATTTACTAGTTTTAGTAACATCTATGTTTAGGGTGAATGTTGTGCTTATTTTTAAAATAATTTATAGTTTTTGTTTATCTAATAATTATTGTTAAAACCTTTTTTTGATAAAACATTTCTCATGATTCTCCTAAAGTGGTAAATTTTTTATTTGATCCTTGTCAAAGAATTGTGATCTATGTTTGTTATTATTATAAGGATTAAGCTTTGTGTTTACATTTCTTGTTGTCTTAGGGTGGGATAAATTCAAAATTTGTGATTTATTTTAAATCCATAATATACTTTACCCTTTGGAATTTATATTTTCTAGCCTTTGCTATTATTTTAAGAACTAAGATTTATGTTTACGCTTCTTGATATATTAGGGTTAGTTAAATTAAAAATGCATCCCCAATCTAAAATCCCTAATATTTATTATCCTTTAGATTTTATATTTTCTATCCGTTCCATGTATTATTCTTATGATAATCAATGGACTAATGGATAAACATGTGTGTTTAATTATACTAATTATGTAGATGAAGATTAATATTGTGAAGAAAATGATTATGATTATGAGTATCAAGAGGATTAGTACAACAATGATGACTATAATGGAGAATAAAATAAACAAATTAATTATGAAATGGAAGAGCCTAGTTCTCCTACTTTTCATTTGCATTATTTTATTAATAATGCACTAAAAAAAACACAAAATAATTATGGATTATCTTAGGAACTCTTTGATGTTTTTATAATTTCTCATAAAGAATAAAATAAAATTACACTATGCTTACATTATAAGCATATAGATACTCATGATGCTTTTCCTTTCAATGATATGTCCAAATACAATTCTTCTAGTGACATAGAAAAGATATATGTTCCTTCTTCTCAATTTGAATGTGATTCCACTTATTCTTTTGAAATTAAAAATGATGTTATGGTTGAAAAGTAAAATAATACTCTTTTTCCATTGTATTCAAGTTAAAAATGATGAAAATTAACTTGATAGTGTTCCTTTTTCTCCTAAAATGTAATGTGACAATGTATATATACACAAAGATTCTATTGAAACAAAATGTGATGAAAATTATAATATTACTTTAAAAATAAATGTGATTAACATATGACATTATGAAATGTTTCCAAATTATGCAATGATATTTCCATAGAATATGATTCTAAGATATGTAATAAATGTGATTTCAATAAATGCAATGATAATAATGAGAATTTATTATACATATGTTTAGGATAGATAGTGAGTTAGACCAATGAATAAATATTTAAAAACCAATGTTATTCCTTATAGTAATATAATTTTCATGACACATTATATAAGTGACCTCTAAAATAAATCACCTTCACTCATATTACAATTTATATCATGTGGTTATACTATGAATGATAATGCCATCTTATTATAATGTGTATGCAAAGGAAAATACAACTGATCTATAAATCAATCCTAGCTTGGAGAAGATAAATCTTACTTACACTTTTGATTATAGATACATTAGATGTTTATGGTCATGACCAAGATGGATCTGCTAGACCTAGCCAAGGCATCTCTTACCATAATAATATCACTAGGGAGGGTTCCAAATCCTCCAGTCAAGCAAAACTATGCAATAAACCTAACTAGGTCTTATGTTTTCATATTCACTAAACTAATAAAAAGTAAAGTAAGGTCTAATATCGTGCTCTCCAAAGCTTATGGCACAAAGTGGGGGTAGTAAACATAAAAATAAAACATACATAGAAGACACATACTCACATCAATGTATATGAAATCCTAATACATGGGAGAGAATTAAAAGTGCATATCTATATACTCTTACAAAGGAGGAACAAAGTTAGGAATACTTACCTTTGAAGATAAACCCATCAAGCCTCAATCTCTCCCTCAGCCAAGGTGTTTTTCAAGAGGTTGTTGTGGTATGTAAGGATAGCAAGGATAAATCAACTCTAGGCTACACAACCTATCTATGCATCAAAAATAATTTTCCATAAGACAAAATTTGTATCTTTGAATAAAGTATTGAAACCCTAAACTATGTTATTCAAGTAGAATGGTGGATAAGTAGATGCACAATATATGTATTTTTCTTATCTTCTCTAATAAATAATGAAATAAATGTGTATATATAATTGGATCTAACCCTAATCCTTTCTAAAAGTTTAGCTGATAGGGTTGACACAATTGACTCTATATTATTATTGATTAAAAAAATTAGGTCTTGGTATAGGTCAACCAAGGGCTAACCTAGACCCTAAATGAGTTTTATCAATTAGAGTACAAGGTCAATGGGTTTGATAGTGTATCTTAAATTACCAAAAAAGAGTTTAAGCTAGGTAAGGGGTAATGACAATGGAAAATGACTAGAGGAGGGTGAAAAATAGGAGGAAAAGATTAAAGAAATGTTTTTAAGAGATGATTGTGTAGATATCAAGTGATAGTAAGGGACAACAATCCTACAAATTACCAATGGTCTTCCCACCCCTTTCTTGGTTCACCCCTTAAGGCGTTACTCAAAGAGATTGAGACTCAATTATTTCTTATAAGAGAGAAAGAATCAATAATTGATAAAGTTTGAAAATATTATGTTTATACATATGCCCCATTATAATCTCATCATGTGTCACTTAGGTGAAACAAGGGATGGTGATTTAAGAAAGAAACATAATAAAACACAACATTGAAGGTAAAAAAATGCAGTATTTTAAAGTAAAAATAACTAAAATTAAATTATTGAAATTTAAATAAGTGAAAATAAAAGTAATGTAATAATGAAAATAAACCATAAGAGATTATAAGGAAATAAAATGACACCATAAATAACATATAATGTGAAATATAAATATCCATATAAGATAGATGAATGCAACAAACTTTGATGTCGATTCAAATGATATAATGTATAAAAATAATCCAAAATGAAGAATAAAGTGAAGGAAAACCATGTTATGTTCATAGATAATAGTAAATGTATATGTATACATTTTCCATAACATCTGAGAGATCTCTATGATTCTAAACTCTAACTATAATGAGGGTGTCATTGATATTTAATGAAAGTAGGAAAATATCTCTTTTCAAATCTCCTTGACAAAAATTGTAAACATGACTAAAGGATCATAGTCATGAGGGCCATCATGAATATAATATGTAGGAGAAATAATAGGAGTGGAATTTGTGGGACATAAATGAGCCACTGATGGAGAAGGGACCAGAGGTGAAGGAGGATTCATAGGTGGTTAAGGGACTGTAGGTGGAGGAACCATGGGGGAAGAAGGGGGATCACTCTTACATGGGTAACCTATTGAAGTATGGATAGAAGGTGAAGGAATGGTCATAAGGTGATACTAAATATATTACTAGAGGATGCAATAATGATAAATTTGATGGGTATTGCATTGATGCCATAAATAATATACCTATCCATATTTGGCAATATACTCATGTAATAACTTGGGGGAGGTATAGCCTTTTTTGTAAGATGAGTAAGAATAGGATTTAAATTGTCTATACAATTTCTAAGCCTTTGATAATGGGTAGAGGAATGATTATTTATGTTGCGGAAGTAATAGATACACTTGTTAGTAGATTTTGTGGGTGTACTAACAAAATGAGTGGAAGCAAAATCTAGAGAAGTATAGTATAGTTTACAATATCTAATATAATGATTGGAAACTCTATGAATGTCACAACATGGATAATCAAACCATTATAAAGGTATAAGATCAAGTAGTGGCAAAGGAAGTAGGCCATCACCAAGGGGAGGTGGGGATGGTAGAGAAATTGGACAAGGCTCAACTAAAGGAAAAATAAAATTAGAAGAAGGAAGAGACTCAATTAAATGTAGAGAAATAATAGGATTTAGAATAGGCTCAACTAAGGGAGGATCAAGATTCATAGAGGGTTTAAGGATGGTAAAAAACATCTCAGGGGAAAGTCATCTTTAAGGATCCTAGTATCTAGTGAAGTGATGAGGACCATTCATAACATGATCCATAAGCATGATCTTAAGATGTTATTAAGATAATAATAAGATTATAGCTAAATTTATTAGGATTTGGAAAATATGAATATATCTTTATCATGTTCTATCTTCAAAATTAAATTTATTTATGTGAATCCATGACCATGAGATGACTCTATCATAGACCATTTCTTTTTTAACCCTTTTATTTCCATTTTGAAGGTAGCCTACCCTTAAGTATGGTTGTAGGATGTTATGATGTTGTACCATGCCTATATGTGAGTGTCTTGAGTGACACTTAACTACTTGATGATGATATTTAATCATGAATTAAGGGTGAATATGAAAATAATCATTTATTTGAACCTTGATCAATAACTTATGTTCATACCATGATGTCATCTTTCAAAAAGCTATGTTCAACTAAAGATGACTATGAGGTACTTTATTGCATAGACTATGATAGGCTTGGATGTGCTTGGAGAGTTTGACAAAGGTGAAAATAGGTAATATGAGTTTCATGATTCTCTCACTACCATTAAAATATATTTGTAAACTAAAAACCTCCCTAACGGTTTCCATCCTTGAAGGTCTCCTCAAGAGTTCATATCCACCTCCTTAGTTGTCACTTGCTATTGAGGCTAGCTATATGTTGAATTGGTTCTTATTAAGACAATCAAGGCTTGAAATATGTTTCACTTTGAACTCCATTCATCAATGGTATTCAATTCATACTTTGATTCATGCATGAGAATGATGCAACTAGCCTCCATATGCCGAGGAAAGTCTAAATACTTCTTAAGATATATGTATGCTATAGGTGGGTATTCTAATTCAAGCCTATAAGTGCAATTAAAAGACACTTGAGACTTTTATAGATGCCTCCTTCATATTTTGAGTCATTATTGATACCAAAAGAGGGATTAAGAACCCTAAAAAATATTTCTAACCTTTATTCATACATATTTGCCATGATGTCAAATTTCAAAACTAACTTGAATCCTTCTTGATGCTTTAGATGACTGTACTTGTATGAACAAGGACTGAGTTTAACTTTGAAGAAGGTCTCAAAACATTGTTAGTTAAATTTTCTTCCCTTCCAAGTAATTATGATGTGATGATTAAACATACCTCATGAATTTAACTTACCTCATGAATTTAACTATGAATTTTAGCCCTTCAAGATCACACTCTCTTGAAACACCTTGAAAATACTTTGTATTGATATAGGTCTTCATTATTGGTTGTAGATGATGATTTATTGATCTACATACCTTGTTATTTAATTTTCATGCTAAAATATTACTTTTTATTGACTCTTAATGTGATGGGAAAGAGTGAAACCATGAATTAATAATGGAATACTTGAAAGAAGGTGAAAATGATGTCTTACACAGTGAGAATGACAATGTAAAAGAGTGTATGTGGAGGTGAATGAGATGGAGTGAAATGAGGAATATAGGAGTATACTAAGACCAATTTTAAGAGCCATATGAAAGCATGATCATGTCCTTGACCTGATATATCAGTTTGGAGTCCATTAGAGGAGGATAAAAAGATAAATTTTAAACCTAGGAATATGATAAGTACCTTAAACAATAATATAAAACCTTAAAGTTTGCTAAACAAGGATTTGGAAATGCTTGAGAGCATATGAATGTCCCTTTTTCTGAATATTTTAAAAATATCATGGGAAATTTTCATGAAGAACATATGAAAAACATGAGGGATATCCATATAAACATGGAACAAAGAAATTTATAAATCTCTTTCTCTCTCATAGATCATACAAATCTCCTTTACATGTTTATACAATGTAGATTTTCACTCCTTATATTATTGAGATTTGTTTGACACTCAACCATGTGAAAAGGACCTAATGGATGCCATGGGAATGAAGTAAATGTCCTAAATAATCCTTGAGAACTTGAATTTTCTTAAAATGATGCCTTGGTGAGGAGAACTTGTACAAAATTGATAGCCTTCTTAGATGCAGGACTGCATATGTATGCCGTGAATTTAAATGGAAGATTAATGAGGGATAAGAGATAAAATTCATAACCACTTGCTCCTAATATAATATCTTTTAGTCTACTTTTTTTTACCAAAAATTTAGTCTTAGATTCTCTCTAATGTTGTACCATCATGAAACCTGGAAGGTAGTCTCTATGTGTAAAGAAGCCAATTGTCTATAGGAGACCTATCTTGGGATTTTATTGCATCATTATGCCATGAAATTATTCATGAACATCTGATATTCCATGTTTCACCTGATCATGAGCTACACCATATGTATGGCCTTAAAATTTCATACTCTTCAAAGAAAAATGCATGAAAATGGCCTCTTTTTGGCTTTTATTAAAGCTTTAAGATATCCACTACCAAAACTAGAACATTATATAAGGATAAATGAGTCCTTTCATATATTAATATGAAAATAAGACTTTTACATGCTTTTGGGATCCAAATTTGGCACGTGAGAGTCAAAAAGGGACCTTTCTAGGCTTAAGTTTGCATTAAAAAGACCTTTTTAAAGTATGAAAGTTTGACTTAAGGCTAATGTCATGAAGATGAAAGTATTTAAAGGTATTATGAAGGTATTATTGACCTTTTAACACCAATTTTAATCTAAAAATTCCACTTTTAAGGCAAAAATACAAGGTTTTACAAGAAAGATTCCCACTAAATAAGGTTTACAATTGTACCCTAAGAAGTTTTAGATTATAGGGGGTGGTATTTGGTCTTGATAGTTCAAATTTTTTAAAAAATCCCTTGATCATGTGCACGTCACCCTAGTGACAAGTTCAAGAGTTCAGGTCTAGAGGGATAGTGAATAGCTATAAGGAAGTGAAAAACAAGTGGAAAAGAGAAGATCATTAGTTATAAGGGTGCACAATGACCTACACCAATCATGTTTCCATGATATCAAGTAATTTAATATGTGTCAATTACTTCCAAAGTAGTTCAAAGCAATTAGTAGACTCCTCATCAAGAGATCAGTTTTAAGAAGGACAATGAAGTATCCCTATGCCAACTTTAAGAGAATGTTATATTTCAAATAAACACTTGTTCAAGGGAAACTCATGAAATATTTTCTAACTCCTCTTGAATTTTATCTAGTATTCAAGACTTGACACTTGTCATTATGACTCTCCAACATCACTCTTTCTCTCTCTTCTCTGATTGGTTTATATATGGAAGCCTTTTTGACATTGTAAACATCATAATTGGTATGGTGAATCTCTACTATTTTGACGTCTTGTTTTGCTTTTGAATAAAGTTATTAATCCTATTTAGTCTCTAAAATTATTTACTAAGTATGTCAATTAGTTTATTTGGATGACAAGTGATGATTATTTCTCCTTAATTCCATTTTGATCTTATATGCATTATGTAAATAATATTTCTTCTAATAGGTCTCATGAAATGTAAATGTTTGGTAGGTGTATTTTAAGTGTGAAGAAGATCAACAGTTTCTAAGATTAGACCTCATATTCATCCATATTTAGAAATACATGGAAATCTACCTCCATGTAGAACACTTATGCTAAAATAACCTTGAGTTGAGATCAGTATTATAATCTTCCTTCATAGTGTAAGTTTCAAGTATGTTTGTGGAGATATCCTTAGTGTATCACCTCCATTAGTATAAGTTAATTTTATGTTTCATTATTCCCTTTTCACCCCAATAAGTGATTAGTATAGTGTAGTGTGTGAGCCTAAACAATTATATTAATGGAGATATCCCATAATAAAGAGATCTATCTCTTGTATCAATTTGTATATATTCAAAGATAGTTCTAGGTTATCACAAATTTGAGGTCTAATTGACTTCTCTAGGGTGAAAAATTGGGCTATAATAGTTTTGGAATGCCCAATGGGACCTAAGGTATAAAAGAGTGAAATAAATTTTGGTGTGTTCCTCCTCGTATGATCCTTTAGATGCATTCATCAAATACCTATTGAGACTCTAAATGTAATTATCTAGTTATAAGTAGCCTAGGTACGTATTGTAAAATAATTTGCTGAAAATGTTGTGTTTCATTTTACTAAAGAAGTTGGTATGGATGGATATGATGAGAGTTCCTACTATACACCTCCCTACCAACCTTATCATGACCATTTCCATGTTCCTCAATAGCCCTATCAAGGTTTTTATCATCCCTATGAGCCATGGCAGCCCTATGGTTAGCTTATTCCTTCTCCATATGATCATTATGTTTTTGAGAAGCCATATGAATAATATTATGAATAAGGTTGTCATGAATAAGAATATGTGATTAATACTCTTACAAAAGAAATCCAAAATCTTAAGAGGCAATAATAATAATAATAATAATAATAATAATAATAATAATAATAATAGAGATATTATCAAGGTCTTTTCTAATCTCATACCATATCCTTGTTGGTACTCCAGCCAAATATGTCAAAATCAAAAGAGGTGATGATAAAATAGGATAGAGAGCTTGATGTGATACCTTTTCATTTCATAGAGAAGATGATAAATTTAGTTCAAATGTTGATGTATAATTGAATTTTAGTTAGAGATGTGATCCCTTTTTATACAATAGTGGATAGATAGATTAGAGAGGTGGTAGAATCAATAGACCCAATCCAAGTAATCTCAACCATCATCTCGTATACCTATTCCACCTCCTTTGATTTCATGTCTTCCTCAAGCTATACCTATCCCTACTCAAGAGATAAATATATTGTCATCTTGAATTCCTTCTTGGACTATGATTCCTAATTATACCATGCCAACTCTTATGGTAGAGTCTGAACCTATAAAATTCTCTCTCTCCCCTCCTCAAGAACCTTCTTGTATTCTATATCTTTTTTTCTTGTACCAATTATCCTCATGAAACCATTCACTATCCTAAAGAAGAGACTCTAAGAGATCCAATCCAATCCTCAAAAGAGCATAATAGCTTCAAATTTCCAACTTGGAACCATGTAATGAACTCTTGGGGAAATAAAAATGAAGAGAGTGATGACCAAGAATCTTTTGTCAAGAAAAAATACTATGTAAGGATGAGGTGGTTGATGAAGAAAATGGAACACCTATACCAAATATAAACCTTCTCTCTCTCAAAGAATTATTTCAATATTACCCCATTTCCAAAACCCTAAATGTCAAGATTAATCCCTCCATTCCCATGCCCATTCATGAAACATCCACCACACCTCATATTCCTTATCTAACCCATGAACTTGTTCACCACCCTCCCACCTCATACCTTATTAAAGGATAATCCATCCTATGGGAGACAAGTAAGGAAGATCAAGCTAAATTTGGAATTGATCAAGAAGATGACTCAAGTGTCTATGATGAATAATTTACTATAGGGACTCCCCTTGGTGAAGATAAACACAAGTCAATCTTCTTGAGTGAATAAAGATAAGATATAGATCATGTTGTATTTATTGACAAAGAGCTTGATCAAGAAATGAGAGAGGATGTTCTTTAGAAGGACATCACATCACCTAAATTGGTTGATATTAATGAGAATTATTAAGAGGTTGAATATAAAAATACAATAGAAGATGGAGATGTTTCTACTTCCATGAAACAATGTGACTTATGCAAAAGATTTAATGAGATATGTGGTGAATTCGAGGCCCTTCAAAAGCCTACACTTCCTACTATTCAAGATGAAGACATTATTGAATATGCATTTCCTCTTAAATTAAAACATGATAGATATAAAGTACCAAGCTTGTTGAAGTGGAAGCCAACCTTGAAGTTAAAAAATCTTCAAGTGAACAAGCTAAAGTTGATTAAGTACATAATGAGCAAGAAGATGAGTTTGAAGAAGTTATGATTATTGAATAAAAATAAGACAAAGGTTATCACAAATAACATGTTGAGATTCTTTAATAGGTTTAAGGCCTTTTTAAGGTTTAAAATCATGTGCATAAGAAGATAAAACAAGATGTTTTCATTGAATACAATGATGAAGATGGGGATGAGTATGAAAATATATTTTAAGTGCTTGGTGAGCTTATAGTTGTTGTTTTTTTTGAATTTGAGATCATGCCAAAGAGAGTGGCAAATATAAAGGAGTTGAGAACATCAAAGACAAGGCTCAAAATACAAATTTAGTCATGTACTCCTTCATATCATAAAGCAAAAGATTGTGTAACATTCCCATTTGATTTAGGATGATAAAGTTTGATTTAGGTTAGTTTGTATATAGTCTAGTTTTCTTATGTTCTTTTTGTGTTCCCTAAGTGCTTGTTAGCACATGTTAGTGTTTTGTTCTTTCTTTGTGTCTTATTTTTTCATTTTGTGTGTTGTTGAGGTAATCAAGTTGTCTTATTGGTAAAGTGTAAATGTCAAATATTATTGTCTTAGAGTGAAATTGACTCCATATCCCAAAGGAAGGATGAGACTACTATTCCTTAGCATAGCAAGCATGTTACCCCTAGAAATTACCAAAATGTTGACCAAAATTTTACCCTAGGTAAAATTGGTTCAACCCCATACCATTTTCAATTTTTACATAAGGTCATATAGGTTTTGAAAATGGTTACCATGGTCATAAATGAGATCAATTCATACTTTGAGGGTCATACAACATGTTTTAGCCTTTGTCATATTTTCCCATTTTCTTAATGTCCTTGTATGCAACCTTTTTGGTCATTTTAAGGAATTTTACGATTTTTCACAAAAATACAAATGTTTTGAGTATAAATATAATGTACTTCATAACATAGAAGGGTCAAAGAAGGCTTTGAAGCTGAAATGTTATAGGTTCAATGTAAAAACAAGATCACTTGCAAAAATGTTAGTTTCAAGTGTTTGTACATATTAAGGTGACACATCTGTAGGTGTGAATGATTAAATAAGGTGTCATGGCATCCCCATAGGTATTTTTTAGGCTCATGTAGTTTCAATAGATCCCAAATTGACAAAAAATCTCTTATATATCCTATCACTACCTTAAATAACTTAGAAAGGGTCAACAATTTTCATTTGGTACGGATTGGAAAAGAGGAGTTGGAGAGAGTGCACTTAGAGGATGTTAGAGGTCCTTATGATAATAAATTTCATGTTCATATTTCTAATATTTTTGGCTTATGATTTATTAATAATTATTAATATTTTTAGTACCTCCAAACTACCTATGTAATCCCAATGGCTCAATTTTTCTCATCTGGTTGCACTTTGGAGATTGAGATATGTGAACCAAGTAATGTATGTAAAATTTTAGAGAATATCCACTCATTTAATGTTTAATTCAACCTATTTTGGCATGTGTGCTCATGGAGGGATTGGTATAACCATCTCTTTGTGCTATAAGGGAATACCAATGGTCAATAGAATAGTTTTTGATAGTTGCAGAGTTCATTCTTCTATTAGTGGCTTCAAGTTAAGGATAATAAAATTATTTTAAACCTATCAAAGAATGGTTATTTATATTATTCATTTAATTTTTTTATTTAATAAGATCATTAATGGAAGGTAAGGTCTAGGACACTAGTTAGTCAAGTAGCCATGAAATAAGCACCTACAAGTTGCTACTAGAAACCCAATTGTGTTCAAACATAAAAGAGGGAAAAAAATGTTGGGAAACATTTGAAATTATTTTGGAATCTCAAAAAAATTCAAAGATTAAGAGAAGATCATTATGTGTGTGGTAAAGAACTAAAATTAGAGGAGCATAGTCAATAATCATAAATGAATACCATAGAGACCTGAGACATTAATAAAGTTTAAAGAGATTCAAGAATGAGAATTCTTGGTATAACCATAATATAGATCTCATATCTACTTGTTAAGATGGTAAGGCATCTTCATACATCCACCTAGGATCAAACACTTGAGTTCAATGTTTAGAGATTGGGAGAAAGGTGTAAGCTACAAATTTTAAGAAGGTTTCAAAATGGGAAGGTTTACCTTAGTTTATCTAAACAAGGGATTATTATACTATAGTGTAAATAAGCCAAAATGAACTTGTAGCAATGCAACTTGCACACCCATAGTGCATTGATGATAGTAGAATGAACATAGTCTCAAGGTAGAAATGAATTCATTAAAGTGTGATATGGACCTAGTTACCTCAAGAGGAACTAAAAGTGTGAAGTACATTGTTCAAAAATATATCAACACCTAAAAGAATCCATTTATTTACTGAATAAGCACCCATAGTTTAACTTAGAAGATATACTGGCTTAAGATAATGAAAGATGCAGGTTTGGTTGGTAGGCAAAGGTGTAAGTTGAAGATGATCATATAGAAATCACTCTTAGAGTTATAAAATAACACTTCCATGTGATTCTTATAGGAAAATAAAATAGATTAAAGATTGATCCAAGCTAGGTTTCAAAACCTCATACTTAGTCAATCAAAGCCCTACACATAGTCATAGGTCTATAGCTAGTATTGAGAATTTAAAGTATTGAGGGATCTAAAATCATGTTCAAGATTTGAAAATTAGTACAAGGGTTTATCATGAGTTTAAATATGCTTCTATGCTCTCTTTTAGGTCAATATAATATAGGAAGTACTCATTATTTTGTCTCAAATCTAAGACACTCCATAAGCAATGTAACTTGCAGACCAAGTGCATTGATGAGAAAAGGATGAATGGTAAAATATTAGGGTACTTTGGGATGATTTATAGGATTTAATTAAAGGTTAATACATGTTTATGATGTCCCATAGTCACCGTGAGCACTCATAGGTGCTTATGTACTCAAAAATTCTAGTCTATTCCTATGAGGCCTAAAATTAGGCATGAACCATTAAGATTCTAATGCCATTCCCATGATCATGTGATCTATTAAAGAAATGTGAGAAATTTCATGGGAGAGTGGAGGGTTGATGAGATTCATTATTTTTAATATAATAAGTTAGATTGGCCATTTTTGGCTTCAATTTGTCTCAGGGGTGTCTAGAATGCAAGCTAACTATTAAAGAGACAACTTATTTCACTCCCATCTATATGGATGAGATGCATGGGTTTTGAGAACTTAGGGATAGTTGAGGGAGGTAATTTAAGTGAAACTAGTGACATTGGTTTGAAGTTTAGGGGCCTAACCTTTATGAACCATTGCTAGGAACTTAAACTACCTAAATCCCTCATAAGAGCCTGATGAGAAAAAATGAATAATAATGTATTTAAAAGGGGTAAATTAGACTAGAATCTGATTTTTATGTACTTGTGACTATATTAGGATCCCCACCACTCAATTATTTTATACCATCACTTTTATAGATGGGTCAAATTCTATGTTCTTTATAAGATTTGAGGTGATTTAAAGGTACAATAAGGAATAAATGGGTGTGAAAGTCATTGTGGAAGGTGTATAGATATGTATTATGACTCCTCAGACCCCATTATCAATGTATGGAAAATACTCTGCTAAGCAAACTGTTGTAGACAATCTTGGATAGAACAATGAAAAGTAATGTGATTGCCAAGTTTAAGATGAGAAGTGTGATTTTGAATTATATTGAGGCATATATGATAAAATAAAAGACAAAAAGGTTCTGATTATGTGTCTCACATCTCTACAATGAAATTTATTTATCATATGTAGGTCACATTAATGATAGTGTGAGAGGCCTAGAGGTCTAGTGAGTAGTTGTAAGGAAGTGAACAACAAGTGGAAAAGAGAAAATCATTAGTTGGAGGGGTGCATATTGACCTACACCAATCATGTTTCTAAATTCTCAAGTTATTGCATATTTTTCAATGAATTCTAAGGTAGTTATAGGTAGTTAGTGGACTCCTCATCAAGAGAGTAATTTCAAGAAGGATAATGAAGTGTCCCTATGCCAACTTTAGGAGAATGTTGTATTTCAGATAAACACTTATTCAAGGGAACCTCAGAATATATTTTATAACTCCTCTTGAATTATAACTAGTATTCAAAACTTAACACTTGGCATTGTGACTCTCCAACATCACTCTTTCTCTCTCTTCTTGTATTGCTCTATATGTTGAAGCCATTTTGGCATTGTAACATCCATAATTAGTATTGAGAATCTTTGTTGGTTTAACATATTATATTTCCTTTTATTTAAGTTATTAAGCTGATTTAGTCTCTAAAATTATTGCCTAATTATGTGAAGTAGTCCATTTGGATGAAAAGTGATTATTGTTTCTCCTTGCTTCCATTCTGCTCCTGTATGCATTGTGTAAGTAATATTTCTTATAACAGGTCTCATGAAGTGTAAATATTTGTTAGGTGTATTTTAAGTGTGAATGATATTAGTAGTGTATAATATTATACCTCATATTCACCCACATTTAGAAATGCATGTAAATCTACCTCCATGTAGAAACACTTATGCTAGAAGAACCTTGAGTTGAGATCAGTTTTAGTAATATGCCTTCATAGTGCAAGTTTAAAGTATGTTTGTGGATATTTCCTTAGTATATCACCTCTATTAGTATAGGTTGACTTTATGTTTCATTCTTCCCTTTTCAACCCAATAAAGTGATTAGTCTAGTGTAGTGTGCGAGCCTAAATAATTAGATCAAGGGAGCTAGCCCATAATCTAGAGATCTGTATCTTTTAGAAATCTACCTATATTCAAAGATAGTTCCATATTATCCCAAATTTGATCAGGTCTAATTGACTTCTCTAGGGTGAAATTTTGGGATATAAAAGTAATTAAATCTTATAGTAATTACATCACTCATTCTTTAGCTCATAATAGCCTAGAAAATACCTAAAATAAATATTATAGAATGAAAATATGTTTTAAAGTTTTAGAAGTATCCTTCTATCTTCTAGACTAGTCTAGTAAAGTTAGTTTAGAATTTCATAAAAATAAATACCTATTAATTAAATTTATCAAAATTGTGATCTAAAATGATTTTAAAATGGCTCAAAATTAAAATTTCAATGGTCTAATAGTTAATTACTAGTAATTATAAATAAAATTGGTTATATTTTAAAATCATTTTCTCTAGTAGACTATTAGTGCTTTTTCTACCTTGTTAAAGTCTCCTAAAAAAATAAGTAAATTTATAGAATACTTATAAATATTTATTTTAATGCTATAACCATATTTTCTCTAATTTAGAAAATACAATTAAACTATCAAAGCTATTTATGGATTGCTTTGTGAATTAATTGAAGGGGGTTTTTATACATAATTTTTAAACCTAGAAAAGGCATGAAAAATGTTGTTTACAACTTCTATTTACTTTTTAATTTTTTAAGGCTTCATAAATAAAATTCATGGGTGATTTATTAATGTGATCACTAGTATATGAAGTGAAGTAGTATTTGTTGACCAAATTTTGACCCCAAGTCAAAATTGGTCACCCACTCCAAATTTGAACTTTCATAGAATTTTCATGTGGTATTTTTATGACTTATATGGTCTCTAAAAGTCTTCATTAAACCTTGTTAGCATTGTTTAAGGTTAGTTTGGAGAAGTTAAGGTGATGTCGTGTTTTGGTCATATAGTGGTCTAGGAATGTCATAGAGAGATAAGGCATGGTCAAGTGGTCTCATAGGTGATTAGGATTTTATCAAAGTAATTTAATGTATTAATCACTTTTTCATAACATTTTATGATGTTTTGAAGTGTTTAAGGTTCACGTGTAGACTTGAAGGTGGTGTTTAATAAAGGAAAATGTGATTTTTGGTTAAATTTAATGTATTTCAGAGTTAAAAAGGTGAAAAATACATACCACACACATTAAAAATATATTGGAGTAGTTACACAACCAACACACCTATCAAGAAGTTAGAACAAGGTCAAACCTTGAGTTTTAATGCCATCTTAAGGAGGTAATAGCCTTGTATGGACTTCTTGAAGTCACTTGAAGGTGAAAATAGTTTCATAACACTCCTTCAACTTACATAGGTCATAAATAATATTGGGAAGTATTTTTAAGTCCAAAATTTGTAGAAAATTATCTCTCTCTTCCATCACTCCATTCACAAGCTCTTGAAGTCCAAATTCAACTACATGATACAAGTAGTACAAGTAGAGATAGGGATAATATTTTAGTAATGTTTTGAGACACATATAAGAATATAATTTGTGGTATTGGTCATTCTATTGGTATTATTAGCTTTATGAAAAATCGCTAATGAGTGAAGATTCAAATCCCTACAAGCTAATTTTTGGGTAACTCTAATGTAAAGTATGAGATCATAAATACCTAAAAAAAATTGGAGTGAGTTATTAGAGTTTATATAGGTGGTATAATTCATTTTAGTGTTTATCCATTTTTTCTATCATCTTCACAATCCATTCATAGCCTCCTAGTTAGATAGACATTCCTTACTAGTCTTAAAATGGTCACTTACTCTATTCAACTTGTGGATTGTTTTTTGTGTTTCTACATAATAGGATGATTTGAGTGATTTTGAGTATGTTTTTATAAGGATTTTTATATTTATGTTTGATTTATAAATGTGTTAATGCAATGGAGGCAATAATCTTTGAGCACTAACAATCACATTCACACTTTTCAAGGGTTCAAACACAAGGTTACAGACCTATGGGTCTAAAAATTAAATGGAAATCAAATTATATTAAATGTTTAATGAATATTTTATATCCATGAAATCATTATGAAGAGGTAAGAAACCAATAAGGCTCTTAAAAGCAACTAAATCTAAGTGGTGGATAAATGACAAGTTAATAACCTAATACACACCTATAGGACTGTGTGTAGGGAGATAGTGAAGGTAGACATCATTGAATATGCCTTGAAAGGAATATTTTAACCTTGTATAAAGTATGAAATATCCTTAAAATAGGTTTGTCCAATATAAGATATCATGGTGTAGCAAGAAAGGTCAAACTCAAACTTTAAACTCAGACCTTCCATATAGTCACCTATAACTAGTTGAGAAATTGGCATTAAAAAAGATGTTGATGAGGTTTGGAGTGTTATAAGAATGTAAATTATATTAATAAATCAAAAACAACATAATAGAGCATTGGAAGATTCAGGGAGTGATAAGAGAAGACTAATAATCCTCAAACATAGTCAAACTCTCAAAACAACCACCTACAGCTAGTGAGTTGAGAAGACTATCTTGAGATAGTGATGTTTTTAATGGTACAAAGTTTCAAGGTTATAATAAGGTAATCAGGTGATAAATATAATATGAAGAGTTTGAGGAGGTTAAATGATTCAAAATAGGGATCCTAAAATACCAAGTTTTTAGATCATTGTTAAATGAATACACACATGCAGTTAGAAACCTGTAGGTCTACCCAAGTAACCAAAGTGTCTCCAAAAATTGATAAAATTATGTGTGAATTTTTATAAGTATATGAGATAAATTAATTTTATTAATTCATTGGGAACACTTAATTTATTTTCAAGATCATAAAGGGTTAGGAAATTCAGTCAACCATCTTAATATTATACACACAAGTCTGCATACTTTAAAAATAGGGTTGATTATTTGAAACATTTGAAGGAAAATAAGATGAATAATGGATATTAAGATACTTTAATAGTATCATATACATATCATATCCTCACACAACTCTTAATCCCACCTGAAGTATAAGAGAACATTCAAATTTTGCCTACTTAGTCTAGGCAAGGACATATGACTATTTACTCATAAGAGCACTTGCTTATTTTAAAGGTACACATAGCTTTAGGAGATATGAGGGAGAGTAATATGTAATATTATTGATATTTGATGATATATTTCCATCATCCATCATACATAATCAATAAATAATGGAAACATAGTCAAACCCTATTCGGGACTAACAAGGCCTAAGTGCATGAACAAGCCTGTATTGGCAGTCAGTCTTAAGAAGTGGTAAATTGAATTAAATTTAAGACTTTAGAGACATTAATAATATTTTTATGGGTATATAAAAACATTTTATAAATACCTAGACATCCAAAATTTAATAAAATGGGAGAAAATAGTTAGGGCATGCTAGGTAGATTAGCTTAAAAAACATAAGTCTAAGATAATGATATGGTTAGAAACCTATGAAACAAAATAGTGAATATGGAAAAAGGAATAATAATATGTATATGTAATATAACTATTGAGGTCATGGGAAACCCAAGATAACTCAATAAAGATCTCACATACCTCAATTTGCTCTCATCCCTCATGAAATGCTTACTACCAACCTGAGAGGTTTTCTTTCATTATGCAGTATAGAATAAAGTATTTACATGGGAAATTGGGATCATATTGGAAGTTATCAAATCTAGTTTACTTAAATTTTTTTAAATTATTTGGTTGATTCATTCCCTAGGCTTTATGAATCATCCTTAAGACCTTGAGGTACTTTCAGGCTGTTTAAGAGAGCTAAATGGACCTGATGAGAGAGAAGATAACTTATATGCCTCTAAATGGATTATAAAATTTATAAATTACATATAAAATGTTAAATAAACCCTTGAGAATCATCTCATGCCATTGGATTATACTTGTAGGTATAGGACTATATGAAATAGGTCCTAAAAGACTATTTTTAGCTACTTGATAGGTCCGTACAAATTGTTAGAACTTTAAAATTGGCATAGATAAAAAAGAGGAGGTTTTATAACTAAATAACATGATTATTTTGGGTTTGGAATGTGTAGGAATCCTATAGAGTCATTTTTTAGTCTCTATGTAGGGAGACCTAATGGAGACCTAATTAGGAGAGAGAAGTAGTAGAAAAGTACACTTCCACTCACTTTTTGATCTTAAATTGAACATGAATTTGTAAGGCCATAATTTTTACTAGAATATTCCTTTAAATTTCTCATCACCATCTATGAAAATTTCTACACAAGGATATTTGTATGATTTTAGAGATACAAGGAATGAGGCCTATTTGGAGCTTCTAGTAGAGAACAAATTCTTGATGCTAGTTTGAGACAAAAAAATAGACTATTACAAGTATTGTATGATTTTAATAGGCCATAAATGAAGATATGATGAGATAAAGAATAATAATCCAAGTTTTAACTCTTATATACAAGATTGGCCTTAAGAGATGAAGAGTCGACTTAGAAAGAAAAAGAGGTGATGTGTCAAGGATAACCTTAAAGGGATAATTTAAGAGGTGTAAATAGTAGATAAAATATTTAATATAAAATTATATGACCATCAAGAAGGCCACTTGTCCTTCAACATGCTAATACAAAATGTAGTTTAAAGAAGCTAGTCAAGGTGTCAATCAAGCATTCTAACTCCTAGGAAAAATGGAGGGTTAGAGCATCATCAAAGGAGATACATATGGAATTTTAGACCTGATAAGGTAGTTCCATATCTATTATCTTGTTTATAAGTGATGATACACTTATCTATTCTCTATCCTATGCCCTTATCTTCTTCTTTCTCACTTTATCTATATAAACAACTACTTTTGACTAATTTTAAGCATATTCCACTTGAGTATGGTGAAGCCCTACTCATTTTTAGCCTTCAATAAATTAATAACAATCTATTTTACCTTCTCCATGGATTGCTTCAATGTGTATGTTATAATATTTTATATTTCTAAGTGATAGACTCACTTCTTTAGCATGTTATCCTTGTTTGTTTTCATATTTCATTTTTGAAAGTCTTTTACCGATCTCTTGAAGTGTTAAAATGAAGTGTGTATGTGTTTAGTGAGTTGTATCTCCATTAGTGTCATGTTATGACCTTTTTTTTTTCCTCCTATCTTAAGCTTACTTCATAAACCTCCATGAAAAATACCTACGTAAAAGGTAGATTTGGATTAGTGTCATGTGTAGGTTAGGCTCTTGTTTCAAGTATAATTATAGTTTTTTGGTAGTGATAAATTTACATTTGGTGAATCTACTTATTATGATAGGATTAATTCATGTTTTCTCTCTCCTTTTTCATCCAAACAAGTTAGTAGCATAGGTGATGAGTAATCAAGACAAATCTAAGGAGTTATCCCTTTAATCTAGAGGTTTATAGCTACTATAGGCAACCCATAGGCCATGGGGTATTACCATGTTCCACTCAATTTGGATAAAGATTTAACTAACTCTAAAAAGGTGAAAATTTGATTAACAATAGTTTTAGCATGCTTAGTGGGACTAAGATCTAAAAGAGTGGAAGAATTTTGGGTGTGTTCCTCAACTTATCAGATTTTGGAGGTATAACAAACATCAATAGTGACTCTAAATGAAATTATCTATTTATATTAGCCTAGTTACTTATTTTTAAAATTATTTGATGAAATATTGTATTTTTATTTGAATCATTAAGTTGGGATGATTAGGAATGAATATAAATTCTACTACACACCTCCTTATTAGCCTTGTCATGACCCCAACTATATGATTCAATAACCATATCAAGCTTATTACCCTCCTTATGAGTCATGGAAACACTATGGTCCACCTATTATCCCTCTACATGAACATGATTTTGTTGATAAACCTTTTTTTGAAGAAGGCTATGAATAAGACTATCAAGAATAGCCTCATGATGTCTATGATGAAGGCTATGAAGAAAATGAATCTCTTATTGAAGAAGATGAATCTTCCTATTAGACTCAACATGACTCCTACCAACCGTATGACCCATATCAACCTCACTTTGATACCTATCATAATTTTCATGAGCCATATCAATCCTTTGGTTAGCATACATTCCCCGCATATAATTCTAATTACACACCTCAACAGCCTTACCATGACTTGCAACAATAATAATCCTCCCCTCTTGCTTCAATTACATCTCAAGTCAAATATTTATTAGAATTAATGTCAAATATAATAACATTAGAAGAGGTGATGATAACATGGGATGAAGATATTGATGTGATCCCTATTAATCTCATATAGTGGTTGAGAAAGTTAGTTCAAAAGTTGATGAGAATGTGGAGGTTAACTGAAGAGGAAACCCAATATACTATTAGTGAGGAGGTTTATCAATTGAGAAATTGTATATAATGGTGGATATATAGATTATAAGGTTGTAAAATGAAGAGTTTGAAGATCAATTTTCATTTGTTAAAGAGCCTCAAGAATGTTATGAGGAAAGTAAAGTTCTTGTTGAAGAAAATGTCTCTCCCATTTCCCAACTCAACTTGTCATCTCACCAAGAGTTCCTTCAAGAATATACCTCCATTAAAAACCCATTAATGAGTAATTCACCACAGTTTATACTCTCTCTATAACCAATGAACCTATTTATCACCCTCCCATCTCATCCCTCCTTGAAGAAGATCAAGCTAAAATTGTAGCTGATGAAGAAGATGACTCAAACAACTATGATGGAGATTTCACTATAGGTACCCTTTTTTGAATAAAAACACAAATAAATATTTTTGAGTGAAGAAAGAGATGATATAGATCAGATTACAAATACTAATGACAAGTTTTATCAAGACATAGAAGAGGAAACTCTGAATAGGGACATCACTTTGACTAAGTTGGTTGAGACTCATGATCATGATCAAGAGATTGGTTTTGAAAAACTAATCTAAAACAAAGTTTCTACTAAATACATAGATTAAGGTGACTTATGGTAGATATTTAATGAGATATGTGATGAATTTAAGGCTCTTTAAAATCCTACACCTCTTGCTGGCTAGTTATAATAATTTTTTAAAGATGCCTTGTTTCTTTAAGGGCAACATGATAACCTCCAAGGTACCATGATTGAGGCTACTTCTATAAGTCAAAAATTGGACATGTTTGAGCTAAATGCAAATATCAAGAATGATAATGAGAAAGAGATTGATGACCTTTCAACATCTGGTGAAAATTTTGATGTCATTCAAGATGACATGAAGGTAAAATAAGCATGCTTAGATAAAGCATCATTGGACAAAGTTGTAGTTAAGGAGAATCATGAGAAGATGGTTGAAACACAAGATTAATTCACCTTCATAGGTGACATGTTTCTAGATTTCATTATTTCATTTGATATCATGCCAAGAATATTAACAAACATGAAATATTTGAAGACATCAAGAGTAAGGATCAAGAGAAAACTTTCTTCATGCCCTCCTTCATCTCATGGAGAAAGAGATTGTACAACATTACCCTTTGATCCAGGAGGAATAAGTTACTTTTAGGTTAGTTATATATAGTTTAGTTTTATTATGTTGTTATTGAATTCCATAAATGATTGATAGCACATGTGTATGTCTTGTTTCTTTAATTTATGTGTGTTTTGAAGATCAAATAAAAATTTTGTGTCATAATCAAAGTATGATCAAGTCTGAATCTAAGAGCAAATGATTCCATTACCCAATGGAAAAAAAAGGCTACTAGTCCATTTAGCATTGTAGGTATTATACCCATATGAATCACCAATAATATTGACCAAATTTTGACCCCAAGTCAAAATTGCTCACCCCCTTCAAATTAAAATTTTCATAGGATTGTCATGTGGTCTTGTCATGCCTTATATGGTCCTTAAAATTCTTCATTAAACCTTGTTAGCATTGTTTAAGGTTAGTTTGGAGAAGTTAAGGTGATGTCATGTTTTGGTCATATAGTGGTCTAGGCATGTTAGAAAGAGATAAGTTAGGGTAAAGTGGTGTCATAGGTTATTAGGAGTTTATCAATGTCATTTCATGTATTAATCAGTTTGTCATAACATTTTATGATGTTTTGAAGTGTTTAAGGTTCACTTGTAGACTTGAAGGTGGTGTTTAATAAAGGAAAATGTGATTTTTGGCTAAATTTAATGTATTTAAAAGTTATCTAAGTGAAAAATCCATACCAAAAACCTTAAAAATATCTTGGAGTATTTACACAACTACCAGACCTATCAGGAAGTTAGAACAAGGTCAGATCTTGACTTTCAATGCCATCTTGAGGAGTTAAGAGACTTTTATGGACTTCTTGAAGTCACTTGTAGGTGAAAATAGTTTTATAACTTCCATTGACTTATATAGGTCAAAAAAAAGTTTGGGAATAATTTTTTAGTCCAATAGTTACATAAAACTATATTTCTCTTCCATCACTCCATTCAAAAGCTCTTCAAGGTTGAATTCAACTGCATGGTGTAGGTTGTATAAGTAGAGTTGGGGGCTAAAATTTTATCGAAAGTTTGGGACCCCTGTGGGAATCAAATTTTTTGCCTTGGTAATTTTATTGGTGTGCATATATTTATTAAAAATTTCTAAGGAGACATACTACTTTTTGAAGACTCAAATCCCCACAAGCTATGTTTTGGGTAACTCCAATGCAAAGTATAAGCTCATAGATGCACGAAACCAATTAGAGTGAGTTATAATAGGTTATCCAAGTGCTACAATTCATATTAGTGGTTTTACATTGTATTATATCATCTTCATAATCCATTCATGTCCTCTTGATTAGATGGACATTTTATACTAGTCTCAAAATGGTCACTTCCTACATTCACCTTGTGGACTATGTTTTATGTGTCTGCATAACAATTTAATTTGAGTGATTTTGAGTAAATTTTTATAAGGATTTTGAGAGTTATGTTTTATTGATGAATTTGTTGATGCAATTGTCTTTGAGCACTAATAGTCACATTCACACTTTTCAAGGCTTCAAACACAAGGTTGCAAACTTATAGGTCTACAATTTCAATGGAAATATAATGATTTTCAATGTTTAATGAGGTTTTATATCCATGAAATCACTATAATATTATTAATATGAAGACGTCAAAAACAAATAAGGATCTTTAAAGCAAATGAAGCCAAATGGTGCATAAGTGACAAGTAATAGCCTAAGACACACCTATAATACTATGTGTAAGGAGAAAATGAAGGCAAATGTAATTGAATATGCCTTGAAAATACTATTTTAAACTTGTATAAATTATGAACTAGCCTTAAAATAGGTTTTTACATAGTAAGATATAATGGTGTAGCAAGAAAGGTCAAACTCAAACTTCAAACTTAGACCTTCCAGATAGTCACCTATAGCCGGTTGAGAAATTATCCTTAAACATAGATGTTGATGAGTTTTGGATTATTAATGTAAAGGAAAGTATCTAAATACATCAACCATAAAATTATATAGCATTGGGAGATTTAGGGAGTGATAAGAGAAGACTAGGAATCCTTAAACATAGTTAAACTCTCAAAATAACCACCTAAAACTAGTCAATTGAGAAGACTATCTTGAGAAGTGATGTTAATAGAGGTACATAGTTTTAATGTTTTGAGAATATATTCCTATCATAAATATAATATTAATATTTTTATTAGGTTTAATTATTGAAATCAGGGATCCTAAAGCACCAAGTTTGTAGACCATTCTAAAATGAATACACACAGGCAATTAGTGACCTATAGGTCTGCGTAAGTGACCAAAAGGTATCCTAAACTTGATAAAATTTTGTGTGAAGTTTTTAAAGTATATAAAATAACTTAAGGTTATCAAGTAATTATGAAAAATTAATTCATTTTCAAGTATAAATAGGGTGATGGAACTGAGTCAACAGTCTTAATACTATACACATAAGTCTACATACTTTCATAAGAAGGTTATTTATTTGCAAGGTCTGAAGGAATATAAGATGACAAAGGGAGAATAATTAAATTGAAGTGTTTAATATCCATAATAGATCCTCACATAATTATCAATTCCATATAAAGTATAAGAGAACATTCAAAGTTTGCCTACTCAGTCTAGGCAAGGACACAATCCCGCTTACTCATAGGAGTAGATGCATGTTTGAAAGGTACAAGGAACTTTAGGATATTTTAGGAAGATTAGGATGTTATAATATTATTTATAGATGATTATATATTTCCATCAAACCTTAGACACAATCAAAAAATATTGAAAATAGAGTCAGACCTTATTCAAGCTTAACAAGGCCTAAGTGCATAAACAAGCCTACATAGGAAATCAATCCTAAGAAGCAGTAAAGTGAAGTAATTTTGAGACTTTGGAGACCATAATAATATGTTTAGGGGTATATAAAAAAATTCATAAGGACATAGACCTCCAATAGTGAATAAAATGGGAGAAATCAATTAGTTAGGGTATGTTAGGCAGAATAGCTTATGAACCCTAAGTCTGAGCTAATGAGATGGATAGAAAGCTATGAAAGAATATGGTGAATATGGAAAATGGAATAAACATATGTATATTTCATGGACATATGTAGGTAATTGTAAACCCAATACAACTCAATAAATCTATCATAGACCTCAATTTACTCTTAGCCCTTGTATAACATTTATTGTCAACCCGAGAGGCTATCTTCCATTGCTTAGTATGAAATAAAGGATTTTAATGGGACATTGGGATCCTAAGGGAAGTTATGCACCCTATTTTACTTTAATTTTTTGAAATTGTTTCATTGATTCATGCCCCAAGCTTTATTAATCATCCTTAAGACCTTGAGGCACTTTCAGGTTGCCTAAGAGATGTAAATGGACCGAATGAGAGAGAAATGAACTTATATGCCTATATGTGGATTATAAAAAATTCTAAATGAAGTATAACATGTTAAATAATCTCTTTATCATCATCCCATGCCATTGGATTATACTTTTAGGTATAAGATTGTATGGAATAGGCCCTAAAAGACTTTTTAAGCTACTTGATAGGTACGTACAAGTTGTTAGAAATTCAAAATTGGAATGGAAAAAAAGGAGGAAGTTATTTAACTAAATCACACATATTTATGGTTTTTAGTATTTTGGGATCCTATAGATCCATTTTTTAGTCTCTAGGTAGGGCAACCTAATTGAGACCTAGTTAGGATAGAGAAGCAACAAGAAAGTAAAATTACACCCACCTTATGATCTTGAAATTGAAAATGAAGATATAAGGACATAGTGGGTAATATAATATTCCTTCATTTTCTCATCACCATTCATACATATTTATACACAAGGAGGTTTGTACAATTTTAAGGCTATAAGAAATGAGGCCTATTTGGAGATTTTGGTAAAGAACAAATTCTTGAGTATAGTTTTAGACCTTATAATGGATTATTTTAGGTATTATATGATTTTAATAGTCCATACATGAAGATAAGATGAATTTAGTAATAATAATCCATGTTTTGACACTTGTATGCTAGATTGGCCTAAGGAGATGAAGAGTCCTCTAGACACCTAGCAAGAAAAGGAGGTGATATGTTAAGGGGAACTTAAAGGGATAAATTGAGAGGTGTAGAGAATATATAATATATGTAATATAACCTAATCTTACCATCAATAAGGCCACTTGTCCTTTAACATGCCAATGCAAAGGGTAGTTTTAAGAAGCTAGTTAAGGTGTCAAACAAACATTCTAACTCCTAAAACACATATAGGGTTGGAGAATATTTAGTGGAGATATACATGTAATTTTTGACTTATTTATGAACTTTCATAACTATTATTATGTTTTAAACTCATGAGACACTTGTTTACACTCTCTCTCCTATGCCCTTCTCTTCTTATCTCTCACTTTATCTATATAAGTAGCCACTTTTGGAAACTTTTAAGGATCCTCCACTTGATTATGGTGAATCCATACTCATTTAAATAGTTTTATCAATGAATAAAAATCTGGTTTACCTTCTCCATAGACTATTTAAATGTGTATGTTAGACTAGTTGATTTTTCTAAGTGATAGATTCACTTTCTTGGCATGTTGTCCTTGTTTGCATTCATACTTTAGTTTTAAAATTATTTTGTAAGTATTTTCAAGTGTTAAAATTAAGTTTGTATGAGTTTAGTGAGTCTTATCTCCATTATTATCATGTTATGACCTTTTTTTAGTTCTCCTAGATTAAGCTTACTTCACAAACCTCCATGACAAATACTTATGTAAAAGGTAGATTTTGATTAGTGTCATGTGTAGGTTAGGATCTTGTTTTAAGTGAAATTATAGTTGGTTTTAGTGAGTAGTTTACATTTTGTGCATAAAATCATTAGGATACATTTAATTCATGTTTTCTCTCTCCCTTTTCATCCAAACAAGTTAGTACCATAAGTGATGAGCAATCAAGACAAATCTAGGGAGTTAGCCCTTTAATCTAGAGGTTTTCCCCTATTATAGTCAACCCAAAAGACTATGGGTAATCCCATGTTCACTGAATTTGGATAAGGCTTGAAATACCTATCCAAGGGTACAAAATTGAGTGACAATAATATCATTATAAAAATTATCATATTTAATAAGTAATTGAATGGTGTTTCTAATGCAATTTATTAGATTTAACATATGTATTACGTTAGTGTACAATGTTTATTTTCCTTAACTAAGGGATTAATAAATTTATTATAATTGAGATATATACCCTTGTGCTTTCTCTAACCTAAATGTATATTTATGCCTCCCTATTAGTGTTGGGTCATTCAAGTGTTTGTCTATAGGACCTAGACTTGGAGTTATTCTACCATGATGAAGAATAACTACATGTGGGACATTTATTGGAAATAATGTTAATTATGGGGGTAGCTATGAGAGATAATGTTATGAGGTTATTTGTAAAATATATATTGAATTAATAGTAAGGTCTAACACATTATTTCAAACAAGTGAAATACAACAAAACTTATTCCAATTATATAAGTACACATAATATTATATGTATGTAGCTCAGGGAAAGAACACATGAAATAATGAATAACAATTAGGGAACATTCCCTTGTGTGGTAAGTGTACTTACATATAGTTTTAACCATGTGGGATGTAATTTTAATTAGTGCGTGGTCCTTTATAATATAACTGGGAATGGACCTGAGTTTGTTTGATGTTGAGTGAATCTTGGAAATGTGGCAATAACTAAATGAATATTTCTAATCAAGAAAAATAATAATAGTTTTTATGATGACTCATAGTTTATGTGAGATCAATTGTTTTAGATTAAGGTAAAAATAGGTTTTGAAGGGACCCCGAAACCCAATACAGTTCAAGAAAGATAAAGCATTACAAACCGCCAGGAAAGGAAAACCCACCAAAAAATAGTAACTAAACTAGGTTTTACATATAAATTTTAAATGATTAAAAAAATATAGGCCCCCTCGATAATTCTAGAAACATTAGATTATATTATTATGAGATACCTCTTTTTTGAGATAAAAATGAATTTATTAATTGGATTGGATTGTATCTCCCTCTCACTAAAAATAAGAGAGAATAAATTCTAAGATATAATGAAATAAAATAGATAATTATAATGTTTACACTTTTATAGCTTATAGAAGCTTATTAGAATTGTGACCTATAAGTCTACGTACGTGACTAAAGGGTATCCCAAATTTGATAAAATGTTGCGAGAATTTTTTAAATTCTAGGAGACAACTTAAGTTTCTCAAGTCATTAGGAAAACTTAATTCATTTTCAAGTACAAAGAGGGTCAAGGAACTAAGTCAATAATCCTAATACTATACACACAAGTCTGTATACTTTCACAAGAAGGTTGCTTGTTTGAAAGGTTTGAAGGAATGTAAGATAACTAATGGAGAGTAAGATAATTGAAGTATTTAATAGCCATAAAATATCCTCACAAAACTCTCAGGTCCACCTAAAGCATAATAGAACATTCAAATTCTACCTACTCAGTCTAGGCAAGGACACAAGCCCGCTTACTCATAGGAGCAGATGTGTGTTTGAAAGGTACAAGGAAATTTAGGATATTTTAAGGAGAGTAGGATGTTGTAATATAATTTAGAGATGATTATATATTTCCATCATCCCTTAGACACAATAAAAAAATAATGAAAACATAATTAGACCTTATTCAAGCCTAGCAAGGCATAAGTGCATAAATAAGCCTACATGGGAAATCAGTCATAAGAAGTGGTAAAATGAGTAATTTTGAGACTTTAGAGACACTAATAATATTTTTAGGTGTATATATAAATATTTAATAAGGACATAAACCTCTAATAGTAAATAAAATGGGAGAAAATAATTAGTTAGGGTATGTTAGGCAAATTAGCTTAGAAACCCTAACTCTGAGCTAATGAGATGGTTAGAAACATATGAAAGAAGATGGTAAATATGGATAATGGAATAATAATAGGTAGAATTCATGGACATATGGAGGTCATTATAAACCCAATATAACTCAATAAATATATCACAGACCTTAATTTACTCTCAGCCCTCGTATAATACTTATTGTCAACCCGAGAGGCTATCTTCCATTGCTTAGTATGAAAAAAAGGAGTTGAATGGGACCTTGGGATACTATGGGAAGTTATCAAACATATTTTAATTAAATTTTTTTAATTTATTCATGCCCCAAGATTTATTAATCATCCTTAAAACTTTGAGGCACTTTTAGGCTACCTAAAAGATCCAAATGGACCTGATGAGAGAGAAATGAATTTATATACCTCTATATGGATTATAAAAACTTATAAATGAGATATAAAATGTTAAATAATACATTTATAATCATATCATGCCATTGTATTGTACTTTTAGGTATAATATTATATGGAATATGTCCTAAAAGACTATTTTTAGCTACTTGATAGGTACGTACAAGTTGTTAGAACTTCAAAATTTTCATGGAAAACAAAGAGGAGGTTGTATAAATAAATCACACACATATTTTGGGTTTGGAACATTTAATGATCTTGTAGAGTCATTTTTTTAGTCTCTATGTAGGGAGACCTAATTGAGACCTAGTTAGGAAAGAGAAGTAGCAGGAAAGTAAACTTGCACTCACTTTATGATCTTGAAATTGAAAATTAAGATATAAGGAAATATTAGGTACTAAAATATTCCTTCATTTTCTCATAACCAGTAATACATATCTATACATAAGAAGCTTTGTATGATTTTAGGGTTATAAGGAATGAGGCCTATTTAGAGCTTTTGGTAGAGAACAAATTATTGAGTATATTTTTAGACCTTAAAATGGATTATTTTAGGTATTATATTATTTTAATAGTACATCCATGAAGAGAATATGAGTTGAGCAAGAAGAATCCACGTTTTGACACTTGTATGCTAGATTGGCCTAAGGAGATGAAGAGTCCTCTAGACATCTAGAAAGAAAAGGAGGTGATGTGTTAATGATAACTTAAAGGGATAAATTGAGAGGTTTTAATAATATATAAAATATGTAATATAACCTAATATTACTATCAATAATACCACTTGTCCTTTAACATGCCAATACAAAGGGTAGTTTCAAGAAGCTAGTCAAGGTGTCAAGCAAACATTCTAACTCCTACAACACATAGAGGGTTGGAGAATATTTCGAGGATATACACATGGAATTTTTGATGTATTGAATAATTTTCATAACTCTTCATATGTTTTTAACTCATGAGACACTTGTCTACCCTCTCTCTCTTATGCCCTTATCTTCTTATATCTCACTTTATCTATATAAGTAGCCACTTTTGGCTAAGTTTAAGGATCCTCCACATGAGTATGGTGAATCCCTAATAATTTAAATCATTTTATCAATGAATAAAAATATGGTTTACCTTCTCCATGGACTATTTAAATGTGTATGTTAGACTAGTTGATCTTGCTAAGTGATAGATTCACTTTCTTGGCATGGTGTCCTTATTTTCATTCATATTTTAGTTTTAAAAGTATATTTTAAGTATTTTGAAGTGTTAAATTAAGTGTGTATGAGTTTAGTGATTTTTACCTCCATTAGTGTCATGTTATAAACTTTTTTTAGTTCTCGTAGATTAAGCTTTCATCACAAACCTCCATGACAAATACTTATCTAAAACATAGATTTGGATTAGTGTCATGTGTAGGTTAGGATCTTTTTTGAAGTGTAAATATAGTTATTTTTTAGTGATTAGTTTAAATTTGGTTCATAACCTCATTATAATATGTTTAATTCATGTTTTCTCTCTCCCCTTTCATCCAAACAAGTTAGTAGAATAGGTGATGAGCAATCAAGTCAAATCTAGGGAGTTAGCCCTTTAATCTAGAGTTTTACCACTATTATAGTCGACCAACAAGCCTATGTCTAATCCCATATTCCACTCAATTCAGATAAGGATTTAACTACATATCTAAGGGTAAAAAATTGAGTGACAATAATATCATAAAAAAATTATCATATTTAATAAGTAATCAAATCGTGTTTCTAATGAAATTTATTAGCTTTAACACGTGTATTATGTTGGTGTAAAATTTTTATTTTCCTTCACTAAGGGTTTAATAAAGTTATTATAGTTGAGACATATACCCTTGTTCTTTCTCTAACCTAAATGTATATTTATGCCTCTTTATTAGTGTTGGGTTTTTCAAGTGTTTGTCTATAGGACCTAGACATGGAATTACTCTACCATGATGAAGAATAACTACATGTGGGTGATTTAGTGGACATAATTTTACCTATGGGGGTAACTATGAGAGATAAAATTATGATTTTTTTTGGGAAATATATATTGAATTCATAGTAATCTCTAACACATGATTTCAAACAAGTGAAATACAACAAAACGTATTCCAATTATATAAGTACACATAATATTATATGTATATAGCTCAAGGAGTGAACACATGAAATAATGAATAGAAATTAGGTAACATTCCCTTGTGTGCTAAGTGTACATATATATAGTCTTAACCATGTGAGATGTAATTTTAATTAGAATGTGGTCCTTGATAATATAACTGGGAAGGGACCTAAGTTTGTTATGATGTTGAGTGAATCTTGTAAATGTGGCACTAACTAAATGAATAATTTTGATCAAGAAAAATACTAATATTTTTTAGGATGACTCCTAGTTGATGTGAGATCAATTATATATATATATATATATATATTTAAATGATTAATAAAATATAGGCCCCCTCAATAATTCTAGCAAAATTAGATTATACTATTATGAGATACCAATTTTTTGAGATAAAAATGAATTTAGTAATTGGATTTTTATCTCAAAAAATTGGTATCTCATAATAGTATGATCTAATGTTGCTAGAATTATCGAGGGGGCCTATATTTTATTAATAATATATATATATATATATATATATATATATATATATATATATATATATGATTAATAAAATCTAGGCCCCCTCGATAATTCTAGCAACATTAGATCATACTATTATGAGATACCAATTTTTTGAGATAAAAATGAATTTATTAATTGGATTGGCTTGTATTTGTCTCTCACCAAAAATAAAAATAAAATACATGTTAAGATATAATGAAATAAAATAGATAAAGTTAAAGTTTACACTTCTATAGATTATAGAAGCTTATTAGAATTATGATATTCATATCACTTGAATTTTCTTAGATAGCCAACACATTTTGAGATGATGTCTCATGGAGGAGACGGTTTACTCATACAAATGGATAACTACATCTAAACCTAATTCTAATGAGTGTTTATGTAGGTGACACAACTAAGTGGGAAATAGGTCATTATATTAGGATATGTTAAGGGTTTTATATTATTGACCCTATAATTAGGCTTATAATATTTTATGAGTATCATCCATATAAGAAATAAATTTAAAATGGTATGTTTAATAGGATTTTTTTATCTTACTATTATGTATATAATGAAATGATGATATTTAGCCTATGTGTTGATTATAATAAAGTATCGTCCATTCCCACATTCATGTTTCACTTGAAGTGGTGTTTAAAATGGTTTGTCAATAAAACATTATTATAATATTTATATGGTATGGCAAACATATCGAATGTAACTCATAACCTATGTTTATTGATGATCAAATTATTTTATAAATGAAACTATTGAATGTTTCTATTGTAATAATTATATGGAATTTACAATTTAAAAGTTTTCATAACATCTATCATTAGGGTGAATGTTGTGCTTGTTTTTAAAATAATTTATAGTTTTTGTTTATCTAATAATTATTTTTAAAACCTTTTGTTTGCTAAAACATTTCTCATGATTTTTTGAAAGTGGTAAATTTTGTATTTGACCCTTGTCAAATAATTGTGATCTATATTTGTTGTTATTATTATTATTAGGATTAAGCTTTGTGTTTACATTTATTATTGTCTTAGGGTGGGATAAATTCAAAATGTGTGATTGATTTGAAATACATAGGATCCCTTACCCTTTGGAATTTATATTTTCTATCCTTTACTATTATTTTTAGAACTAATATTTATGTTTATGCTTCTTGATATATTATGGTTAGTTAAATTCAAAATTCATGCCCAATCTGAAATCCCTAATATTCATTATCCTTTATATTTTATATTTTCTATTCATTCCATGTCTTAATCTTATGATAGTGAATGGACTAATGGAAAAACATGTGTGTTTAATTATACTAATTATGTAGATTAAGATTAATATTGTGAAGGAAATGATTATGATTATGAGTATCATGAGGATTAGTACAATAATGATGAATATAATGGAGAATAAAATAAATAAATTAATTATGAAATGGAAGAGCCTAGTTCTCCTACGTTTTATTTTCATTCTTATCTTAATAATACACTAGAAAAACCACAAAATAATTATGGATTATCTCATGAACTCTTTGATGTTTTTATAGTTTCTCATAAAGAATAAAATACAATATAACTATGCCTAGATTATAAACATATAGATACTCATGATGCTTTGACTTTCAATGATATGTCCAAATGCAATTCTTCTAGTGACATAGAAAAGATACATATTCCTTCTTCTCAATTTAAATGTGATGCTACTTATTCTTTTGAAATTAAAAATGATGTTATGGTTGAAAAGTAAAATAATACTCTTTTTCCATTGTCTTCAAGTTAAAAATGATGCAAATTAATGTCATAGTGTTCCCTTTTATCCTAAAATGTAATGTGACAATGTATATACACATAGATATTCTATTGAAACAAAATTTGATGAAAATTATAAAATTACTTTAAAAATAAATGTGATAAACATATGATGTTATGAAATGTTTCCAAATTATGCAATGATATTTCCATAGAATATGATTTTAAGATATGAGATAAATGTTATTTCAAGAAATGCAATGATAACAATAAGAATTTATTATACATATGTTTAGGATAGATAGTGAGTTAGACCAATGAATAAATTTAAAAACCAATACTATTCCTTATAGTAATATCATTTTCATGATGCAAGTTATAAGTGACCTCAAAAATAAATCACCTTGACTCATTTTACAATTTAGATAATTTGGTTATACTATGAATGATAATGCCATATTATTATAATGTGTATGCAAAGGGAAATGCAAGTGATCTATAAATCAATCCTAGCTTGGAGAAGATAAATCTTACTTACACTTTTGATTATCGATACATTAGATATTTATGGTCATGACCAAGATGGATCTCCTAGACCTAGCCAAGTCATCTCTTACCATAATAAAATCACTAGGGAGTGTTCTAAATCCTCCAGTTAAGAAAAATTATGCAATAACCCTAACTAGGTATTTTTATTTCATATTCACTAAACTAATAATAAGTAAAGTAAAGTCTTATCTAGTGTTCTCCAAAGCTTATGGCACAAAGTTGGGATAGTAAACATAAAAATAAAACATGAAAAGAAGATAGATACTCACATCAATGTATACAAAATCCTAATACATAGGAAAGAAGTAAAAGTGCATATCTATATACTCTTACAAAGGAGGAATAAATTTATAAATACTTACATTTGAAGACAAACCCATCGACCCTCAATCTCTCCCTTGGCCAAGGTGTTTTGCAAGAGGTTGTTGTGGTATTTAAGGATAAGAAGGATAAATTAGGCCTATGATAGACAACCTATCTATGCATCTAAAATAATTTTCCACGAAATAAAATTCCTATCTCCAAATGAATTATTGAAACCATAAACTATGTCATTTAAGTATAATTTTGGATAGTAGATGTAAAATATATATCTTCTTCTTATCTTCTCTAATAAATAATAAAATAAATGTGTATATATAGTTGGATCTAACCCTAATCCTTTCTAAAAGTTTAGCTGATAGGGTTGACATAATCAACTCTATATTATTATTGATAAAAAAAATTAGGTCTTGGTCTAGGTCAGCTAGGGCTAACCTAGGAGTTTTATCAATTAGATTACAAGGTCAATGTGTTTGATAGTGTATCGTAAACTACCAAAAAGGAGTCTAAGCTAGGTAAGGGGTAATGATAGTGGAAAATTATTAGAGGAAGGTGAAGAATAGGAGGTAAAGATTAAATAAATGTTTTTAAGAGATGATTTTGTATATATCAAGTGGTAGTAAGGGAAAAAATTCTTGCAAAGTACCAATGGTCTGCCCACCCCTTTCTTGGTGTACCCATTAAGGCATGCACTCAAAGATTTTGAGACTCAATTGGTTCTTATAAGATAGAAAGAATTAGTAATTTATAAAGTTTGAAAATATTATGTTTATACATATTCCCCACTAGAATCTCATCACGTGTCACTCATGTGTAACAAGGGATGGTGCTTTAATAAAGAAACATAACAACACACAACGTTGAAGCTAAAAAAATTATAGTATTTTAAAGTAAAAGTAACTATAATTTAGTTATTAAAATGGAAATAAGTGAAAATAAAAGTAATGTAATAATGAAAATAAACCATAAGAGATTAGAATGAAATAAAATGACACCATAGACAACATATAATGTGAAATATAAATATCCATATAAGATAGATGAATGAAGAAAAATTAATGTAGAGTCAAATGATATAATGTATAAAAATATAAACTTAAAGCACACATATAATATAAAATGAAGAACAAAATGAAGGAAAACCATGTTGTGTTCATAGATAATAGTAAATTTATCCATAAACATTTTCCATAACATTTGAGAGATCTCTATGATTCTAAACTCTAACTACAATGAGGGTGTCATCGATCTCTAATGAAATATAGGAAAATATCTCTTTTCAAATATCCTTGACAAAAAATGTAAACATGACTAAAGGATCATGATCATGAGGGCCATCATGAATAGGATATTTAGGAGAAATAATATGAGTGGAAGTTTAGGGACATAAATGAGATACCGATGGAGAAGGGACCACAGGTAAAGGAGGATTCATAAGTGGATAAGGGACCATAGGTGGAGGAACCATGGGGGAAGAAGTGGGATCCCTCTTACATGGGTAACCTATGGAAGTATGGATAGAAGATAAAGTAATGGTCATAAGGTGATACTAAATATGTTACTAAAGGATACAATAATGATAAATTTGATGGGTATTGCATTGATGCCATATACAATATACTTATCCATATTTGGGAATATACTTAGGTAATAACTTAGGGGGAGGTATAGCATTTTTTGTAAACTAAGTAAGAATAGGATGTAAGGTGTCTATCTATTTTCTAATATTTCAAAAATGGGTGGAGGAATGATTATCTATGATGTGGAAGTAATAGCTACACTTGTTAGTATATTTTGTAGGTGTACTAACAAAGGGATTAGAAGTAAAGGCTAGGGAAGGATAGTATAATTTATAATATTTAGTATAATTATTGGAAACTCTATGAATGTCATAGCATGGATAATCAACCCATTATAAAGGTAGAAGTGAAAGCAGTGGCAAATGAATCAGATCATCACCAAGGGAAGGTGGGGTGGGTAGAGAGACTGGACAAGGCTCAATTGAAGGAGAAATAAAATTAAAATAAAATACTTAGTTAAATGTAGAGAAAGAATATGATTTATAATAGGCTTAGCTAAGGGAGGATTATGATGCATAGAGGGTTTGAGGATGGTAAAAAGAATCTCATGGGGAAGTCAGCTATAAGGATCCTAGTATCTAGTGAAGTGATGAGGACCATTCATAACATGATCCACAATCATGATCTTAAGATGTTCTTAATAAACTAGAGGTGTTCCATGAAAATACACCATATATACCCTAAAAATAAGATAAATAATGATAAAATTAGGAACTATATAAGATGGAATGCAATAATATAAACAAAAAGACTAAAACAAAGAAGAATGATAATGAAGGATCTCAACATCTCTAGCTTGAAAAAGACCTAGAAGTGGGTCATCTAAAGTATAACCATCATCATAGTTTAGTGTATGAATATCAATTATGTAAGTAGGTATTACCTTATAATTAGAGGTGGCATGATGAATACAGTGTCAAGTGTTAGTTAAGATTATAGATATATCATCACTAGGTGGTTGATGAAAATGAAGCTTTAGAGATGGTGGAATATGGGAAAAGAGATGAGGAGAGCAATCAAAAGTTTTTATCTTGAGGTTTATCTCATTAGGCTCATCATAATTATAATCTATAAGGTTAAATGGTATATTCCCAATGAGTTTGAGGTGATCATGGTAACCTCACATAGAGTTGACAAGGAAATCAAAACATTGAGATTCTCAAAATGGAACACTCAATAAAGGTTCAAGGGTTGGAATTTTGAATAGACCATAGTCTTAGAATTTTTCAAAATTATAAGGGTTAGTGTTGTATTTAATTTTATAGATTATACCATTATGAGGGAACTTGACACATTGGTAAATAGAAGAGGCGATAACCCTCATGTGATGATTCCATGGCCTACTAAGAAAAATATTATAAGAAAGGAGGAAATTGAAGATCATAACCTTCATTTACATAGTGATAGGTGGGATGGTAATAGGGATCCACACACAACCTATATGAGGCATTTTCATTTAGTCATAACCTTGACATGTGTTGTGTGTGGATTTAAGATTACACTCAAACTATCTAAGGGTTTTAATGAAGTTGAGAAAGGTAAAACAAGTACCTAAACACTCATCAATCAATATGTGCTTGAATTGGATTTCACCAATTTTAATGCTTATAAATAGGGGAGGATCATCTACCTAAACTATGATATCATTTATAATAATAAAAGTGAGATGAAATTTGAGAGAGAGAGAGAGAGAAGTGGCTATTGTTTCATCAACATGTATAAATAGCTCTTCACTTTTTTATAATATTCTATATTCTAAACTATATAAGTTAGCTTCACATGCTATTAGGGGAGGATGGGAGATGTTAATTTTGAATAGGATTTAAATAATGAAGTTTTAATTATGTAGAGAAGTTCACATGAGTTTGAGAAAGGGAATTTGAGATGGGAGATTGATAAGGTCTATGATAGGCTCCCATTCATCATTACCCATGAGTGGGTGTGTAACGTTGGAGGATCTCCTTGCAAGGAAGATTAAAATTCCATGTAAATTTGTGTTGATAGGATGTGGGAGATTTAATTTAGGGACAAATTAGTTGATTATAATGAGAAGATGAAGCATTTGATTTAGGTTTATCTTGTGATAGATTTGAAGAAGTGGTATTAGAATGTTGAGTATTATTGGTGATGGGTAAAGAGGTTTGAAAAATTGTATAAATTGTATGATAGGTCTTATTCAATGGAGGTTTTGGAATATATTTTTCAAAAGAGATAAGGTTTTATTGCCCCAACTTTGTTCGGTAAGTTGGGGAAGAATCTTGGATAACATAGAAAGTGTGAGATGATTAGTGCATGTGGGTAGGATGAAAATTAGTGAATGAAACTACCCTTTGTATATTAGTCATATTTACCACATGCTTGTCAAAATTTGGGTCTACAAGACTTTCAAAATTATTAGTGGAATGAGTAGGCTTATAATTATTGTATTGATGATTTGGAAGAGGATCTTTGTAAGTAGATAGATGAACATTAGCTTAGTTCAAAGTTTGATTTTTAATTTGTGTTTCATGAGATTTGAAGGCATTGTCATAGGATTATTTATGTTTATTAATGAGTTAATCATGATAAAAATTTGGACCAAAGAGTAAATCCATAGATAATTTATGTAATCACCTACAAGTCTCATGAGAGTGACCCCAACTAGCATGAAACCAATAGTCATACCATGGTTTCATGTGGTGAGTGGTATCATTATATCATTTAAGAGGCCTTGGTATATTATTTTAGAGTTATGCTAAGGATAATGGCTTATGAACATTGAAGTTGTTTATTGGAGAAAATTGAGGATGAGGGGTGTGGTGTAAAGGAAAATATTATTCCAAAGCAAGGTCAAGAGAAATAGCTTGAATATTATGAATGGTATCATAGGAATTAATGACACCATCATTAGTAACATGATTATTTTTATTTTTTATGAGCATGCAGATGAACATAGGAGGTTGGGATGGCTTGAATTGATGCATGAGAAAATATTGGTGCTTAGCTTGGTTGAGAACCTCTTCCAAAATTCATGGAGAGAGAGTCCTAACCCAATATTACAACTTAGTATAGAGAGAATTGGTGAATATATGAAAGAGGTTATAATACTCCATGTTGTGTTCATACTTATTAGATAAGGTCTTCCACTATTTGATGAAAGCTCGTGTAGTTTCTATCTCAAGTTGCCTATAATTAATAAAATGAGCCAAGGTATTTTCAGGGAGGTCACTAGTTTAAACTCTTATACTAAAGCATTAACTAGATATTACAAAATAGTGGTGGAATGTAACTTGAGTTGGTTATACCAATCTAAAACATCTCTAGAGAGGGTTTTTGCTAAGATATTGGTAGCAATAAAAGTATTTAACTTAGCCCAATATTTGTATAGATTTCTAAATGTTTTTAAGTGTAAGGTAGGATCAGTTGTCCTATTGTAACTAATGCTAAGGATGATACCTCCTATATCTATGTTTGAAATTTGATGCATAACAGGGTCATTTTGAATATGTTTAATCATTTTGTTAATAAGATGTGGTTGAGGAATAAGGTTTCCATGGAAATCCCTAAGGGTGGTGGGGGGGGTGGAATTTTGGTTGTGCACTCCCCATGAAACATGGTGAGGGTGATTTTGGATATGAATAATGTGATTCTACATTTGCATAATTTTTTTGGAATTATTAGTTTTCAAATCATTCATTTGGTTAAGAGTTTAAAACAAAAGGTGATGGGTTTGAGTCATGTTTTTATTAGTGTGCATAACATGCAAAGCATTAGAATTGATATTAGTGGCTTGGGTACCACTGTGATTAGTGGCATGTGCAACACTAGTGGATTGAGAGGTGTTGGTATAAAAGGAAGCACTAGTGGAAATATTAGCATGTCTTGTGAAAGATGTAATAGTAGATGGGTTAGAATAAAAAGAAGCAATAGTGAGATGATTACTATGGGTATAAAATGATGCACTAGTGGAGGGATTGAGAAGAGTGGGTCTTTTAAAATTCCCAATAGATGTTGAAATTACCATGTTAGTAGAGATATTTGGCATAGAGGTAGAATAAATCAAGGAATAAGAGGCCATAAAATGAGAAGGAATCAAAAGAGAAGGAAAAGGTTGAGAAGCAAAGAAGTTATTACCCCTGAATCCAAGTGATAATATGGGGGAAGGTGAATGGGATTTTTCTTCTTGACCACTTATCATAAGTTTTTAAATAGTGGAAGGCTATTTTACTCAATGTTGAGGAAATTCATTAATGAAGAAAAGCATTTCTAGACTATACTCTAATTCAGGGTAATATTCTAAGGAGAATAGAGGGTTATGAATTGAGGATGCATGAGGAGGAGTCTCATAATTGGTAGTGTGAGTGGAAATATGCACATGAATTTCATATAAAGTGGGATCCAAAAGATGTGTATGGGGAAATCTATTGGGATTAGTAACATTCATCATATCTATTAAGTTCAAATCTATGTTATCCTCAAACAATAATTTCATGATAAGAGAAAAAGGTTATGAAGGATGATAATGTAAAGATAATGACATAAAATAGGATACATAGTCAAATTATTTGGATGTGTTCTATAACCCAACAAATAAATAAGAATACACAATCATTCAAGATAACTATGTATTGTAGAAAATAAAGTTAAACAAGTTGATAAGGATACACAATCATGCAAATCAACTATGTACTACTAAATAGATAACTAAACAAGAGGGTAAGAAGACACAACCATGTATATTGACTATGTATTATTATAATGAAGGTAAAACATAATTTTTAAGATACCATATTGACCAAGATGACTATGTTCTAAAACAAGGGAAATTTTTTTCAAGATAGTTTGAATAAAGAATAAAAGCAAACCTAAATATTTAGATCAATGTAATTGATCCAATTGGGGCATATAACACAAAAATTACACCAACGCTAGCCAATGAAAGTTTTGTAACACAACACACAATGATCAAAGAGAAATAAATAAATTGAAAAGTAAATTTTAACTAATTGGTCACCTTAAATGTTATTAAATTATTAGAAATTTTTGATTTTAATGTGATAGAAAAGTTGGTTGAAATAGGGAACTAGAAATTAGTCTAAAGTTGGTTTCAAGATGTTTGGGCTAGAATGGATTTGTATTGGCAATGGTATTGGCTTTTTATTGGGGCCTACCCTCTCACATCATAATCCCAAAATGATAAGGGTGTTAGTTTATTTTTTAATATATACCATTAACCATGTATTTATACTTATATAAAAAACCAAGTTGGCTTCCCCCTTGGTGATGAAATCCAAGTAGGTAGGCTTTGGGAAGACAAATCTTTAAATGTTAATTGATTTGGTAGTGTGCGAAAAAGATAAAAATAGTATAACTTAAATGGTAATTTTGAAAAACCACCTATTTAGACTATGTGAGTTATTTTAAGCATGAAAATAGATGAAAAATAAATTTAAATTAATTACTACCAAATATATGTTAATTCTTTGATTAAGAATAGTATAGAGTCAATTCAAGTTACATTATATGCAAATAATATAGAATAAATTTGACTTGGTCTCTTTTGTTTTGAATAACCAAGGTCTTTAATAATAAATTCAAACATGTAAACTACGTATTGTAGACAAGTGACAGGCTACACAACTAAGTCAACCAACTCAACCTAGTTAGTTGTAGGTTTGTAGTTTTGAAGACTACTAACTTGTGAAAAATAGAAATGAAGGAAGAACTAAAATGATAGAGAGAGAGAGAGAGAGAGAGAGATGATAAATTAACCTTGATGGTCTTGAATATTATTTATATTTAAAATTTTATGTAGTAGTTATTTAGTTTTTGCTTTCAAATTTTGTAAATTGGGTCAAGTAGTTTGACTAAGTTCTACAAAACCCTGTATGCTAAAGAAGAATAATGGATAGGGTTAACCTATTTGATAGTGTTCATTGACCTATATGTTGGCAAAATTAATTAGTAGATAGAGTTAACCTATTCAATAGTGTATGATAATCTATAACTAAAGAAAAATACTATGTCAAATTGTTCGATCTAGTAACCTATAGTTGATGAAGACCTACATAGATAAAATAAAGTCATTTTGAAATGATTATGTGTTAAAAATTCACATATAAAGAAATGTATCAACTGGTTTGAGACAATAGTGAAAATATGGAAAATATAATAAAATGATAAAAAATGATGGTGTGAAATAAAAATTACAAGGGTTAGATTCACATCGGGTTTACTATAATGTATGTAAATAGAAATGCAACTAATCTATACATTAATCCTATCTCATAGAATATGAATCCTACTTACACTTTCAATTGTCAATACATTAGATATTTGGGGTCATAACCAAAATGGATCCACTAGACCTATCCAAGGGTTCTTTTACCAAAATAATATCACTAAGGAGGGTTCTAAAGCCTATAGTCAATAAAAAATATGCAATAACCCTAATTAGGTACTATGTTTTCATATTAAATAAACTAATAAAAAGTAAAGTAAAGTCTAATCTAGTTCTCACCAAAGCTTGTGGCACAGAGTGTAGGTAGTAAACATAAAAAGTAAACATGCATAAAAAACATATACTCATGTTAACATATATATAATCCTAATGCATGGGAGATAAGTAAAAATGAATATTTATCTACTCTTAAAAATGAGGAACAAAGTTAGGAATACTTACCTTTAAAGACGAACTTGATGAGCCATAATTTCTCCCTTGGCTAAGGTTCTTCACAAGAGGTTTTTCTGGTATGTAAATATGACAAGGATAAATCAGCTCTAGGTTATAAAACCTATCTATGCATCCAAAATACTTTTCCATAAGACAATATCTATATCTCCAAAGAAAGTATTGAAACCCTAAGCTATGCTCCTCAAGTAGAATGGTGGATAAGTATATATATATATATATATATATATATATATATATATATGTTCTTCTTCTCTTTTATAATAAATAATGAAATGAATGTGTATATATAGATGGATCTAACCCTGGTCTTTTAATAAATTTTACCTAATAGGATCTGCCCAATCAATTATGTATCATTATTGACAAAAAAATTAAGTCTTGGCCTAGGTCAATGAGGGGTTGACTTAGACCCTAAATGAATTTTGTCAATTAGAGTATAGGGTCGATGGGTTTGATAGTGTATCATAAAATGTCAAAAAGGAGATTATGCTATGTAAGGGTTAATGAAGGTATAAAATGACTAAGGGAGGGTACAAAATAATATACAAAGCTTGGGAAAATGTTTATAGAAGATGGTGGTGTAGATATAAAGTGGTAGTAAGGGACAATAATACTATGAAGCACCAATGGTCTTCCGAACCCTTTCTCAATGCACCTCTTAAGGCATGCACTCAGAGATATTGAGACTTGATGGGTTCTTGCAAGAGAAAAAGAATCAATAATTGATAAAGTTTGAAAATATTATGTGTATACACAATGTTTAACATGAATAATCCAAAAGTTTTTTTCATGCCTAATTTATAGGTTTTTTATGACCATGGATATCCTATTAGTTAATTAAATTAATATGTACTTTATTTTTAGAGATGTAGTAATGATGGACATACATTATTAAAATATTTCCTCAATAATTTAGAAGATGATGCCTTATATTAGTTATATATTATCCATAGTGTCCTTAATTTAATAAGTTATAAGAGGTTTTCCTATCCTAATTTAATAATAGGAAGGTTATTAATTTCATATTGAAACATATCCAAAGTTTAAATGGAGACCATAATGATCTTATTGAATATTACATTTTGTGATTTGGGAATACATTGCATTATTTAATGTATCAACCCTTAGATTTGGAAAAGTAATTTATATTTATCAAGGATATTATGTCTCCACTTAAGGAAAGTGAAATTTAAAATTATTATCCTTCCTTTAAGATAATTCATATGGATATTTTCAAATATGCCTTGGAACTCAATTGTGAGTCACATAAGGAAACAAGTTCAAGTGATTCAATACCACCTTCACCTAAGAAAAAAATAATCCATAATCAAGTGGAACTAACTATATAATTTTAAAAATAAAATATCCCCATTGATATCCTTAACAAAAATAGAGAGTGAAGAACATGGGTTACAAGTCAACAACTAATAATAAGACACCTACCTCCATTAAGAATCAACCATATAATTTTGATAATTTAAAAAAATGACCACATCTTATTTCATAGAAATTATTTGATAAGAGACTAATTAAATTACCTCATAATTACTATCATTTTTCTCATTGAATATAATGAGTAGGGTAAAAACTATTTTGATATTATCATCATAACAATGGATATAGAGATAATAATTGCTATGCATTACGATGAAATATTAAACAACTTGTGGATAAATGGGTTATTACATTTGTAAAAGTGAGAAATTAGTTAGTGATTTTCCCTTCTCCATAGTCTTCTTATACTTATTTGACAAATATTGAAATATCTCAAGGTGTTTCTAAAAAGAAGTCAATGGTCTATCATGCTTCTAAGGAAAAATTTACTAGGAGAAGATCTTCTTATAATTAAAATTGTACAAGGATTAATGTTTTCAAACATTTTCCTCTCAAGGAATAAAATTTTCATTTGAGCCCTTATTAGAATCACACTTAGATAAGTCATTATGGTAAATGACAATCATAAATGAAATACATGCATAATTTAATTTATTAAAAATTTGAGATATAATGATCAAAAGTTAAAATATATACATTATTGATAATTAAAATTATTGTGTCAATTAATGTACCCATTTTCCTATTATGAAGATAAAATAATAATTATACCAATTTTATTGTAGATATCGATGATAGAATACATCAATTATAAGTCATGTAAATGGGTATTTTATTAAAACTAAATAGGTCTAAATATCATTAAATACTTAAATGATTTCAAGGAATCAAATATTAAATTTAAAATTTATTCAAGAATAGAAGATATTTATTTCAAAATTGATTCTCAATATTATATTAAGGAACATAATTATTATTATATCAAATCTAATCAATATATATTCACTCTCTCATCACATACTTTATTTAGTTTACTATATATATTACAATTAAATAGATGTTATCAATCCTATTTGATAGAAAAAGTCTATGAAAAAGACTATCTTAGAGGATCAAATACTCTCTATTCTTTATCAATTTATGAATGAATTACTTCTCTTTATTAGAAGGCATTATTATGTATCCTTTCTAAACAATGTCAAACAAAATAAAGAAGATAAAATCAAAAGAAAGAAACATAATCAAATTAAACAAAAACAAGAGACCAAAAAAAAAGCTAAATTAGGCTAGATGATAACCAAAAGTTTAGTTAAATGACTAACTAGAGATTAGTTAATAAAAATAAGATGAATTACAAAAAATCTAAAATAAAAATATTATAACATAACTATATGTTAATGGAGATAAAATTATAGAAAAAATTATCTAAGAAAAAAGACAAGAAACTAAATATAAAACTATAAAATCTAAAATCAAGTCATAAAAAAAGGATTTTTATTGAGAAACCATAAACTATTTCATTATTTATTGCAAAAGACCTAAAAATATATTACAAATTAATGAAAACTTGACATTCTATCATACATTGTGTGAATTATTATTCATTTTTCAAGGAAAATACTTGTTTGATTACATGCATAATAATATATTATTTTGAAATTATAAAATAGTTAATAATATTGGCCATTTTCACATAATTAGTTTATAAATAACTAATCAACTTGGATATATCTGACTTTACCAAGTGAAACATTTCACTATTAGATAATGTGTTGTTTGGTCTTCTTGTAATTAATACTTAATCTTAAAGACTTAAGATGAAAGAGAAGATAAGTATGAAATATTGAAAAAATAGATTTTGTACCTATATGAGTTCCTCCTTCAAATGATGTCCCTCAAATATTTTTAAACCCTCACTTAAGATTTAGTTACACTTTAAATGATAATTTATTTTTACTTAATTTAAAAAATATTTCATTAAACCTTATTTAGAGTTAATGGAATTTATGACTTTATGTTTAAAATAATAAATAAATTTAAATAAAATGATTCAAAAACTTGACTCGATTAATTATTATAAAACCAATACATTTATTTTTTCATGGGTGGGGCCCCTGATACTTTACTAATGACTTAATTAGTCACTAATATAAGTCATCATGTAAGGCAATCATTGTAAATGAATAAGATTTAAAGAGTGAAATGATTTACATCCTCTCAAACTTTATCCGTAATTATTTTAAATTATCAATTATTATTATGCAAGAATGGTACAAATTATAACAAGTAAGCATAATAATATCCAAATTGACAAAGTGTAGCATCATCATTTCACCAATAATTTGATCAAGTTCTCAAATAATAAGGCAACAATGAAATCACGTTCAGAGCATAGTCAAATTAAAAACTAATGAATCTCAACAAAATTTACTATATACTAATAGAATAATATTAAAATAACTAAATATTATATTATCAATATCATTATCATATTTTCTACAACTATTGAATCACTGTATAAAATCTTAATAAAAAATAATTGAATATTGCATCATTAAAAACCACTATAATTTATAAAAATACTGTAAATATCAAGTAGTCATAAAAAACTTGAAAATATACAAATTGAAATAGTGAAATATTTGAAAGTATAAAAAATTAAAATAAGAATTATATCAATTCTTTGTTAATCATAATTAACTAAATAAATCAAAGGAACTCCTTATTATGTGTGATATTCTATATACTCAAAGGGTGTGACAGGCATCTCAATTCTAGTCATCTCTCAAGATTCATCATCTACCTAGAAGTACAGGATTGTATATAATTTATTTTTCCATTTTGAGAAGAAATAAAACATAGTTTTCTTGAAATTTTGAACAAATAAACACCTATGTAAATTTTATAAAAGGAGATAGATACCTAAAAAGTATGTATAAAAAATTACTTCTAAAATATTGTATAAACTCTCTTTTAAAAATTTCATATCAAGATAAACACTTTTATTTTGAATAATGGATAACACTAAGAAATAAAAACATTTTATATCTACCATGTATCTAAAAGTTCTAATAATTTAAAAACCTCATATCTAACTGTCATTTGAAACTCTTTAAAATAGCATAATATATACTAAGAACATTTAATTTTAAATTACAATAAACCTAAAAATGTGTTTTAAAATTATTCATACATACAACCATATATATTAAACTAAATAAAACTTAACAACATATTTTTACTTGAAATAAACAATTGACAAGATCAAAAAATATATAGTCATGCATATATTTTCAACAGATTTGTTTTGGAATATTTTTTTGACCACACACACGCACACACGCACACACACACACACACACACACACACACACACACACACACACACACACACACACACACACACACACACACACACACACACACACACACACACACACACACACACACACACACACACACACACACAAACATGTGAAGCTCATTATTAATATAATTATGTGAACTTTAAAATATGCACAAACAATAGAGAGATACTACCAAACTAAATCATATTTGTATTTCCTAAATAACAATTCCATATTCGTAAAATAATTTGAAAATTACTTTCTTCAAACAAATGCACCTTTGTATTTTAAAAAGGATGAAATTAAGATGCAACCAAAAACCAATAAGATAATTTCAACATCAATAAATACTTTATAAGGCATGCATGAATAAATCTTAATCATGTTTTAAAACCTTAGTGCTAAAACCTGTCAAAGCTCATGATAAACTTTTATGCAATAAAAAAATATGAATGCAATACATTAATTCAAACCTTCAAAAATGTAAACTACAAAGCCAAATAGACTTGAAACCACCTTCAAAGAATATATAAAATAAATAAAACATAGAAATATATGGCTATGAATGTCTTAAAACATCTTATTATCTCTTGTGAACCTTTCTTACAAGCAAAATTTACAAGAGTAATTCTTAAAAAAAAGTTTCTTCACTTATGGATTTGACAAAATGGCTCAATATTATAATAATAACTCAGATGATTGTAACTAATAAATAGTTTGTATAAATAAAATAATAAATCAAATATATAACTAATAACATATTTAGTGGAATTACTAAGCTATAGTGGTTGTAGTTTTCTTTGTTTGAGGGAAGAAATTTTGAAGAAAACTTATGGCTAGTATAGATAGAAAAAAATGGTATTTGGAGACTTATTAATACTTATAAACACATGGGTGTGATTTCACTCCCACCACAAGATTATAAGGAGGAAAAGTATATAAACTTGATACTTTCTATACAGTCCTTGACTTATATTAAATCTATGAACTCTTAATAAATGAAGTTATTGATTGAGTTATTAACTTAGTGTTATCAATAGGAAATTTTGAATTTATAAATTTAAATATATGCATGCAATAAGACATAAAGGTATCCTAGTTGTGATAAAACATATTGGTGAATGTATTTTTGATCTGTCCATAGTCTATTATAAAATGATATTTTGTGATATAGTGAATTTGTTATTATGTATAAAAATCATGTTTACATTAAGGGTAATACGTAAAAAATTTATTATGAAATTATAGGGATTATTTTTAGGGTGAAAAATGGATTGGTAGATGATTTTGGAGTCATGAATGAAAAGTAAAAGAAAATTGAGTTATGAAATTGTAGTTTGTGTAAAGGACTCCATTATTACATTTTGATTGTACTTTCTTATATGGACTAGTTATGAGACTTATTTATGTTCTATGCTAAGGTTTATTGTAATAAAAAACACTCTCCATTATTTTCAAGGGGTGATGAGTGACAAATAAGGAGCCTATCTACAGTCACTCATCACCGATCCACAAGACAAGAGATGATAACTAAGGTTTATAGTAGAGGGTATTTCTAATGTGGACTATGACCCAAATTTTTGAAATATGAAATACTATAAAATGCTTTAACCAAAAAAAATTTGTAACTATATACATTGTGTTGTCATGATTTTTTGCAATTTAAAAAAAATAGCAAAAAAATAATTTTTTATGTCTAATTTTTAAGTTTGGGCTAAAAATTTTAAGATTTTAATATTTTTGAGATTAATTAATTAATTAATATTAATTAATTTAATTGATAATTGAATCATGAGAAAAAAAATTCATTTTCCTAAACTGTACATATGTTGTTTTTAGTTCCCCCATGTAAAAAGCCATTTATTTTCTTATAACTATGCAAAAAATGATTAAACATTTTTTAATTGTGAAAATGTTTTTTTTTTTTTCTCGTAGTTATGCTAAAGAGCCTTGAAACTTTTTCAAGTCATGTAATTTTTATTTTCAATTTTTCATGCAATGCAAGTGAAAATTTTAAAAATAATAAATTAATTCAAATAAATTTTAATTATTTTAATTTGTAATTTGATTTTTAAAATCCTAATGTCATGTGATTTCCTTAGATACTTCCCTGAGTCATGAAAATTTATTTTGGCACATCCCAAAATCATGCAAATAAAATTTTCCCTTCCCATTACTTTGGACATAAGGTTCATACTTCCCTACAACATGCAATTTGATTTTTATTTTCCCCATTTAGTGCAAATTCTATTAGTACTTCCCTGAGTCATGTGAAAATAAAAATTCTTCCCTTATAAATTTTTTAAAGCTGTTAAACACCAATATTCAAATTATTATATAAATCTTCCACTCAACACCAGACCAAAATCATTTTCTATGTTGTTTGTAAGAGGTAATATGTTCATTTCAATTTACAAAATGAAGTGAGATAAAAGTGACAAAAGTGAATTTTGTTTTGTTTTGGATACAAATAATGAATTCGTATGATCTAAAAGGAAAAAGGAAGTGTTTTTATTTTTTTATTTTTTATGCTTAACACAAGGGAGTCGTATGGATGTACAACCTAAGAGGAGGTTTTAAAATTTAAAAAAAGAAAGAGAATTGACATATTTTAATTTATTATTACCTGATAAGAAGGGTTGTATGGTGTTAATCAAGAGTCGAATAGATAAAGAGAAATTTGATTCATTATTGTGTTTAGAGTAGAGGTTGTATAGATGTATGACAATACCCAAGAAGGTGAAAGGTGAAGAAAATAAAATAAAATAAAAATAGGATTTAAATTTTTTCATCTACTATGGAGGAGGATGTACAACACCGTAAAACCTATAGGGGAAGATTAAATAATTTTGTTTCTACCTCCAAATGAATTGTATGACCCATATGAGCTTAAAAGGGGTTTAATTTTTTTTAAAAGCAAATAACATATTTTTTATTTGTTTTGGCCCATAAAAAGAGAGGGCATATGGCCTAGAAAGAGGAATGGGGTTTTAAAAGTAAAAAATATGCAAAATTTATTTTTTACTCATTTTCATTTTCCAAAGAGGTCGTACAATAGTGTTATTAAGGTGATAGAATAAGGGAAGTCAAATTCATGAATGGGTAAATCAATAAAGGTGATTGAGCATGGTGAAATTTTTTGGGTGATATAGAAGAGGAATCAAAGTGATTTGCACAAGTGACATTGTGAGTATGACTATTTGGTGAACTTGAAATAACTTATTTTGTTTTATCAAATTTAAAAATTAACTTCCATTATGTGAATACCTCCATGATTGTTGATTTTATCACAAAATTTATTATCTTTATCCTATACTCTGGAAAATTTAATTCTAAGCAAAAATAAAGCAAGTATGAAATACCAATTTTAGGGAGTAACACCTTTATTTCCATTGGAATCTAATGTAGAGAACATTACAGATATTAATCTAGATCATATGAACTTAGAAATTTTTGGGAGGGAATGAATGTGGTACCTAAAACTAACTTTGGAAAGAGTATTTTTGAGAGCAGGTTGGTATAAGTTGTATCAGTTCTAATTTTAGTGAAATCTCTTGAATTGGTTTTGGTTATCAGAATACTATAATTTAGAGACAAGGTAAGTGAGAGATCCACAAGTTGAGTTGGTGGCAATATTGGATCCAAAATAAATGTATATTATGTTGCATCTTCAAGATTGGGAATATTTTGTGCATTTAAATCCTAAGTCTTCTCAAAGTTTTTGGGATGATAATAACATCTCATGTGATAAAAAAGTAAAAAATGGATGGTTTACCAAACCAAGACATTCTTCCACATGACTCTAAAAGAATATTACAAGATCTAACTTCAAGATTGATATAAATGATATAATAACACTATTAAAAAGAATAGTGAGGAGCTCAACAACTAAAAAATTTTAAACATGGATGCACAAGTTCATTTGGATCATTCATAGGAACAAGGAATATCCCAATTGGAGACAAATAATTAGTGATCCAATCCATAAATAGATAATAGAAGTAAAATTCACATCAAAATTTTATATGATTTCATATCTTATCTACATTGTTACTAGTCAAAGATATTTTGATGGATTGCATATGATGGCTAACTTCAAGAAAATGAAATTATATGATTTTTGTCCCCAATTTGCATTGAAATAAGACACTTGACACTTTAAGAGGATGGATTTTTGTTTCATTCATTTTATCATTTAGTTGTTCAAGAAAGAACTTTTCAACACAAGGACATCAGTGACTACTACCACATAAATAGCTAGATGGGGAACTTGGTTCATATAGTTCTTGACTTTTATTTATTTGATGATTAATGGATATTAAATTTCTCCATACATACTTCCACGATATATTAGTGATTAGTGGCCATTAATGAATCTAGTGAGACAACTTGTTGAAATATGTAATATTTTGATAGGTAGACACAAGATAGGGGTCAAAATTTCAATTTTTATTGATAGGTACACTAGTAATGAAATCTAAAATAGTGGAGAAATATATATCCCATTACAATCTCATTACTTTTGAAATTAGGTTTGCATTTGATATAAGGGGTTTAATTGAATAAAATAATGGACATTAATTTAAACATCTCTCACATTTTAAATATTATTAGATGGATTGCAATGATGAAAAATGGTTAGAATCAAGGACCATTTATGGTTTACCATGAAACAGATAGTCAAATTTGGCATAACAAAAGTAACAAATCAATTAGTGCATGATGAAATAACATTGGATCCCATTTTTGAAAAGGAGGGCATTGCAACAAAATAACTACCTGTAGTTCATTGCACTAAGAAATAATCTACTTCCCTTAAAATTAGAATAAGGGTAGTGTTTGAAAGGACTCTTAAGTAATTGAGGAGTAAAGAAGTTGATGTTAGAAATATTTATTTCCATACACCTCTTGGGGAGGATGAATTTGGTAGTTTTTAAAAACAATAACATGTTAAAATAGAGAAATCAAATGAATTAGGTCTAAGTGGAGAACCCTTGGTGATAAAGGAAGCACAAAAACCATACACAATTTAAAAAAATATTTCGCCATTAAGGATTCTAAATCTTAAGATAAAAAAGGTTAGGTGAAAATATTTCATCTTCTCCCAATCCCTCAATTTCTCCAAAAGTTCCTATTGATAACTTTCCAGAGTTCCAAGATCTTGTAAAAAATATAACTCAACAATTCCTTGATTCTAATGACATGTCACTCCCTATATCATCTATTTCCCCACTACATGAAATCACTCCTATTTCTTCTTCTTCTCTTTCAAATCTTGAAATACCTATTATTAATTATACAAGAACTTATATTGATGTAGTTAACAAAAAGAAACAAGGAGAAGCACCTTTTCAAGTTCTTATAATTGAAATAACACCTTTCACCCTATAAATTTTAGCCCCAAAAGTTTCAAATTTTGACCCACCCCCTTCTTCAAGCACAATAATGTCAAATTGGTTATCCATAATGGTAAAAAAGGAGTAAAAATTATAGAACTTGAAGAGATTAATTTTGAGAATTTGAAAATTCCAATTCCTTTTTAAAAAATATGTTGGAAAACAAGAACCATTCACAAATTGTAACATATAAAAAAGGATAAAAATGGACAGAGATGGAAATATCTACAATTGAGAAAAATAAATAAAATTTTTATTTATTTTTCTCAATTGTAGATATTTCCATCTCTATAGAGGATAATTAGACTAGTTTAGCCAACACTTATTTCATCAAGTATTCATGTTAAAACATTGGATAAAGTGAAATAAGTCAGCTAAATGGGTAATGCATTAAAATATTGGATTGATAAGATAAATAATCATGGATTATTAAAAATTATTGATACAATGACAATGGGTTATAAAGTCTAGTCAGAATGTGAACAAATAACAAAAAAGTAAACAAGGCATACAAAAGAAATATAGAATTGGTTAGAGTTCATCCCCAAATTGTTTAAATTCTTAAAATTCCCCTATAGTGATCTTATTGACAAAGGAGTTCTAAAATAATAAGAATATATTTATTATATTGAGTTGCTTTGGGTCATAAAATTTAGAATCTAATCACTTCAATAATGCATCAATAAGTTTAACAATGCAAGGTCACTTGGGAGTGACATAATGATAGAAATTGATGTAGAAGTCAAAAAATTGAAATGTTATTTCATCAATGAAAGGGATAAAAATGGAAATTCCATTTTAGTAGAAGCCATAGTCAAATAATTCAAAAAATACATTTATAAATTTGGGAATCCCATGTCTTCATTTGATCATTACGTGCTTCATCAATTGGCCAAATATCAAGTCAAAGTAGATAATCTTTACTTGATGATAAACAATATTTAAAACAAGTTTTAGGAGATAAGATAGTTGAACTACTCAGTGGATATTTCATATAAGTAGATAGGTGGTCCTAATGAATATTTTATAAGGGTGTTTATCCATATATTTGACAACTTTCTAGAAAAAGGAGTTATCAACGAAGAGATAAAAATATTGAAGTCATTCTCATAAATCTAAATCTTTATTCTCACATTTATTTTTGTAACTAGATTGCATTGTCACATTATATTTACCCTTGTAAATGTATGTTATTACTTTTAAAAATTAGGCCTCTTATAAAATTTCCAACTTCTTTTTCAAGTTTTACAAATGATGTACCTTTGCAAGCAATCTAAAAACACTAAAACCATTTTTCAAGTAGTGTCAAGTACTCAACACACTTTTACACCTTTCAATTTGTAATTTTCTATTAATGTTTTTACAACTTTGTAAAAATGAAAAAAAATAAGGTGGTAATACACCACAACCACCTAATTTAGCCTATAAATACAAGTTAGTCCCTCATAATAAAGGTTTTAAATAGTGAAAATTTTGAGCAAAGTTTTTTGTAAAGTGAGATTGGATTTTCTACTCCATGAAGATCAATACAAAGAGGTTTTTATAAACTTTTTGTTATTTATTCATTTTAAATTATGTATATCTACTTGATTCAATGTATTTGATCTTCATTTATGAATTGTTATTGATATCATCTTTTAAATATTAAGGCCAAGAAAGTAGGTTACAAATTTCCATCTAGAATTGTAATCAATATTTTGAATATAAGTGAAATCTTGGTGGGAATAAAAATGATATTTTATAATTATTGTATAAAATATAGAGGGTTGCCTATTTTTGTTATCAGATCTAGGTATATTTATAGTGTATGTTTTATATTCTTAAGAATATGAATATGTCTTTTCAACACATTGAGTGAGAGATATTTCCACTTTTGATGTCAATTTATCATTCAACACCATTTTCAAGTCTAAGTGTTTAACTTGGAAAATTTGTTGTCTAAAAACATTCCCTCTCTCTCAATATACCTTGTTAAAATTCCTTTTCATACTTCCAGGTTAAAAGTACTACTCCATGATTTACACATTTCACTTGTACACTTGTAAATTATTACTTTTTAGTATATTTTTATTCTTTAAATAAAGGTATATTATCCTTAAAATAGTAGAGGAAATTCATTACCCACACTACTAATGATAATGTGATAATTTTTCCCCTAACAAAATTTCACACCAATAATTTTTTTAACCCATCATGGGGCACCCATCTATAACTTTCATGCTACTTGTTGAAAATTTTGATCGCAAGTAAAAATACGTCAACCCCCTATAGTAATTTTTTTTATATAAGTCTATTAAAATGTAATAAGTTGTTTCATAGTCCTTTTTATGTGATTTAATGTGGTATCAGCCTTGGTCATGGTCACATTTAGGGGTCATATTAGGGTCATTTATGAAGATGGTATGGTTTTATAAGAAAGAAGAGTATTTTAGCCTTTAATAAAAAATAATTAATGTAATTACCTATCAAATTAATTTTCAATAATGTTAATAATAATATAAACTTGTAGGTGTTAACTGAAAATCAAGAAAACAAGTGTAAAAGAGGGAGTTTCAAAGGTTGTATGGCCTATGAGAGAGAAAAACTTGGGAGATGATTTTTCAATTGATATTAAACTTCCTAAAAATAATTTACATGTTTTAAATTATTTTTAAGTTCCAAAATTTGGTAAAACCCATTCTTTCTCTCCATCGCTCTACTATACACATGAAACTAGTCAACAAGTTTTTGGATAGTGCGACCAATAGAAGTTTTAGGTCAAATTATTTTGTAAGGTGATATTAAAAATAAATAAATTCATCATCATATAAATATTTCAAGGATTTTTCAGTTTTTATATATGAACCATCCTTAAGAAGTGGACTAGTCTTATCAGCATATTGTTTCCCATACCCTATAGGTTTCCTTCTTGTATGGGCAGGTCCATACAATATAGATGAGGAAATTGATTCTAAAGGACATGGAAATATTTCCCACATGGTTTAAATTTTTGGTTTCATGATTGGAGTTTATTTTATGAGTACAACATCTCAAATTTCAATTTGGTCTTTCATGGAGTTACAAATGGGTTTAAATCATTTACAGATGCTTCATATCCTTGTATTGGATTTAGAGGAAGATTATAATTTTTATTGCATGTATATAATTTCATTACATTCATATCTCTCTTTCCAAGTTTCAATATTAATGTTCAACATTCATGGAGTTCTAGTCAACCTCTAACATAGTCAAGTTTCTTGCAAGTGTTCATCCATAGTCATTATTAATCACATGTATGAATATTTTATAGCATGATCATGGAGGTTTAGTGAAGGTTTTAATTTTTTTGATATGTATTTATAATATGAAAAATTAAAATGAACCTCTCCAAGTGATATATGATAAACTATGATAACTAATACCTCTAAACAAACAATCATTGCTTGTACACATAAGTGTCCACTTATAGGTGGCCCTACATAGATCTTGAAGAGTTTTATGGTGTATGTTTAAACATGTTTTAGGGATTAATAAGGTTTGTATAGTGTGGATATACCTTGATAATCACCTATAATGTCACATTATATACATAATTTACATTATGTGTTCACTACCTTATATGCTATTATGAGTGCATCTATAGGCCATTATAGAGACTTGAGAAGGATTCATGGAGGATTGATAACATGTTTTGATACCTCCATGAGGATTTAGATTTTTAAAATTTCATGAGAAAATTATTTAAGGAATTTGATTAGAAAATAATCTTGAGAGATAATTCAAGATAAGAAAATTGTGTTTAGGGACAAGTTTCCCTAAAGCTCCAAAATAGATCACTAAGCACCTTTGTTGATGCCATGAAACATTGTAGCATGGATTATAAGTGAATTTGAAGGTATTTATATTGTATCATACATATATGGATAAAATAGTGAAAAATATAATGGGAATTTGACAAAAGGAACACAATAAATGGAGGATCCAAAGTTGCACTTTTGTTTACTATGTTCATTCAGTGTTTTCTATAGGTTTTGAGCTTTCAAGTGTTTCACAACCCAAAGATGTAAGGTGAGAAAATATCAACATGAAAATTGTATTTGATGAATTGAGAGATAAATTTATGGTTCAAATATAATAAATAATGGGTTTAAGAGAGAGATATAGACTCACATAAACACCTATAGGTGTCATTTCTTAGAAAACCTTACCAATAGCCTAACTATAGATGCTCATAAGTTCATGAAGTGAACTCTAGGAATACTAAGCCTAAAAATGAAACCATTGAAGCTAGGAAGTGCCTCAAAATTCTTCCAAATTTTCTTAGATAAATATCATAGAGTTAAATGTTTGAAACAGACCTATAGGATTCCCCTTTTGTCGCAAGATAGTTAACTATAGCTGACTGTGATAGGACAATAAGCTAAATCAAGGGATTTGGAGTATATCAAGGCATGAATATGATGTGAACAAATAAAAATGGTTTTCAAAATGAATTATAGACCCAAATATAATAGTGATGTAATATCATGATGTATAAACCATGCAAGACCACCTACAGACACCTCTTATAAGATAAGAAAAACATAGTCATGGTTGACTATAACTAAGCATATCAAGGTGAGAGGTGAAAAATGTAGGGTTTGATAAGATTATGATGATTAATATGTTTGGAACACCAAAAAATTTAAAATTACCATTCCATAACATCATAAAATAGAATTTAAATAGGTTTAATGAAGTTTTTAAAGGAAACATAAGTCACATGATAAAAGCTTGCACACAGTCATCATTTTTAATAGTCTACCTTGAGGGTTTGAGTGGTTTAGAGGTGCTAGAGACTTGATTTAACCATAAAAATTTATTTTTAAGGTATTAATGACATATAAAATCACTTAAAATAATTAATTATCATGAATTAATAGGGGATATGCCCTCTATTCTATCTTAGATATAGGGCACTCCAAAATGCATAAACTATATAGGCTTGTTAGATAAATGCTAGAAAAGTGAGTAAAAGTTGATAATACATTTCAAGGAGATGTGGAGATATGTGTAACATTTATACCAAAATTAAAATTAATGTAAAAGTTAAGAAATGTGTTAGGGTATTCTAAACCTACAAGGATGTAGAAATACCTACGTGGCCTAGACTAGGCCTATTGCCCATTTGGGGGTCTGATAACACTTTTGACATTAGGTGAACATTATAACCCATTTTAAAATAATAATAGGGATACATAATGTGTTTTAAAACTATATTATTTCAAATAAGATCATTGGTAAACCATATTTTAGCTCAAATCCAATTCAAGGTATGCAAAATGAATAAGGGAGCTTGATTAGGTAGATTTGGAAGCTCACACCTAATTGGAGGTTTAAAGTGGGAGTATAAGAGTTTGATATATGTTATAGAGGGTATTGAATAATGTTTTATAATTTTTTTTTATTATTAAACATCATATCTCATGAATAATCCTTAGAGGATAAAAATGCATACAACCCTCCAAAACCCTAGTTCTTGACCTTATATAGAAGATGAAGTAGCAAAGGTACCTAAGAGGGAGAGTTTTACTATAAAATGAATTTGAGATTTTATATGACTCCTATAATCTCCTTTCAATTAATTTGACTCTCACCCTAATTGTACAAATAGGGCATATAATCAGTTTCTTTGATAGTTTTATGTGTTTTGCAGGTATGGAGGGTTTTAAAGAGATTAAAATCACTTGGGAGGGTATATTGAGACATAATATATCCTATAATATAAATTTAATTCTTTAAAAAAAACACATAAGTTCTTTATAAATTACCTGCACTCTAGCCAGTCCAAGATGACAAAGTGAATAAGCAAGTGAGATGGTGAAAACTCTAAGTGGGAGGTCTTTTAAGGTCTAACTAAGGAATATAAGGCCATGGATGGTATTTATATGTGTAATTAACCCCTATTTATGGATTTGTTTATAAAATTAAAAAAAAATTGGTGCCAAGTGTGATGGGTGAGTGAAAGGGGAGTTATTTGGACTACAAGTAGTGATAACTCATGTGTAGAATAATATTAGTGATTAGGGATGAAACCAATGAATGTTTTTTATTGTTTATAATCCCTACCTATTAGTGAAATCATGATACCTATTCCTATTCTAATTTTAAATGTTCCAATGAGGCCAAATGATGAAGGTAATTTTATGTAAGGAAATGGAGAATCTTATGCCACATTCAAGGAGTTTCATGCTTTGAGGGACATTTGTCTAAGTAGACATTATATGGTCTATTATAAATTCAACTCTCCTACATGTGTGACTCATTTTCTCAGCATGACACATGCCCTAGTGACTCTTGAACTTCATTCTCTTCTCTTTTATCTCCAATTCTATAAGTAATATCCATTTTGGCTCATGTAGAATCATACCACACCATGTATGGTGAAGCCTTGTTAGTTTTGGAATTGTAATTTTCCTTATAATAATAAATTAAATCTATTGAGTTCATATCTCATCTTTTGAAACAATGTGAAGAGATGTATAGTGAATAGTGAATAGATATCTATCTATCCTTGCTTTCTCTCAATCCTTCCATGTTTGATGAAAGTGACTTTATTTTAGTAGGTCCTATGAAGTATTTTTAGGTGTATGGATTTGTTATCAAGTGTAGAATGAGCATTATTATTTTAAAATTATCTATGGTTTCACTTACCTTAGATATACTTCATATATCTCACCTCCATATTGAAACATTAATGTTAGAGCATTCTAACACTTTTAAACTAGTAATGTATGCATTGTCTCTTAGTGAAATAAGTATTATAATATTTTGTAAATACTTCTGGTGTATCACCCCTTTGATTAGTTCTATTTCATTTAGACTTATATCCCTTTTCCCACAAAAAATCAACTAGTTTAGGTGATAATCACTTCAAGGTATATTCAGGGAGATAACCCTTAAACCTAGAGGTCTACTTATGATATAGGAAAACCTAGATTCATAAAAGTATTCCCATGTTATCCAAATATGGAGGAGGATTGAACACCCTCATCTAGGGTAAAATATTTGGTGATAATATTTATAGCATGCTCAGTGGGACCAAGGTACAAGAGAGTGGAAATATTGTTGGTGTGTCTTTCCTCTAATCAAATTTTGGAAGCAAGCAATATAGCACTAATGGTGACTCTGAATGAAAAATTCTAGTTGTAACAAGTCCAATTATCTTTTATTGATAGTTTTGATTATTACTTGTATCTCATTTAACTTATGAGGTTCATATGAAAAACTATGTTCAGTACCCCTATCATGAACCCCCTATCAGCCTTGTTATGAATCACATTATATTCCTCAATAGTATTATCATAATGGATACCAATCCTATGAGACATGAAATCCCTATGGTCATCCATTTCTCTCCCCATATAGACATCATATTATTGGACAACCCTATGAATAAGGTTATCAAGAAACATATCAATAAATGCCTTCTTATAAATCTTAATGTGACCCTTACTAATCATACCATGATGCTTATCAACCTCAAGAATACCATTATGAGTCTTGTCATGAGGAATCAGATAACCCCATTTATTGTACACAAAAATACTACAAGATAAGATATGAATTTTTCAAAACTCAAATCCAACAACATAGAACTAGCCTCAATCCCCATCATTACCCTTCTCCTCCTCCATTAGCCTCACCTCATGTCAAATACTTCTTGGCACTCCTAATAGAGTTGTTAGATAATGAAGATAACATGGGGACAAGGGATAATAATTTTTATGTGCTTCCTAATCATCTCATGGAATGGTTAAGAGGCATTGCCCAAAATTGTATGCATGTGTTAGAGATAGTTGAAGGGAAAAAGGGAAATTAGTGGGGTATCAAAGGATAACTAGACTTGGAATAGAAGTGCCTTCAATGATAAATAAATAGGCTAAGGATGTGGGAAGAAAAAGAGGATAAGAATGAACATTCCACTATTGAAGAGCATTAAGGAGGCTATTGTCAAGGTGCAACTTCTATTTAAGTAGGTACTTTTCCTTATAACTAACCCAAACTATCACTTCCCTATGAGCTTGCTAGTGATTTCTTCTTTCCTAATTCCATTCACAAGCTCCCTACTAAACCTCAAACTCCATCTCGATCTCATGATCCCATCCATAAACCTTCCATGCCACCCCTTATTGAAAAGGAACCATTTTTAGGGAAGAAAATGAAAGAGTTAAAGCCATAGCTAATAAAGAAGATGTCATGAGTGACTATGAAGAATAAATCACCATAAGGACTCCCCTTGGTGAACACAAGGGCAATTATACCTTCTTGAATAAAGAGAAACATAATGAATATTCTTTTGCAATTTTTTTTTAGGAATGTGGAAAAGACTTGAAGAGAGAGGTATCTGATCATTAGGTTGTTGATGATTCTAACAAACCTAAAGTTAAGTGTGTTATCAAGGATGAATGATAACTTCAAGTCATTCTATTGATGACTTAAAATTGCACTTGATCTTAACCAATCAACAATGGCAAGTTTCAAGCTGTGGGACAATGCGGCTTGAAACAACCTCCATATTTTAGAGAAGTTGGTCTCTTCTTTGCATTGGGTGTTGGGGAAAAGGGATAGAAGATTAAACGAAAATGCAAATGCAGGAAATAAAACCTAACTATGGTGATGCGCCTGAGTGTAATCCTAATCCTACCTGAGCACAATGAGACTATTATAGGACTCAATTACATTTAAGAGTAGACAAGTGCATGATCGATGTAAAATATTGAAATAACAAAAATAGAGGCTCATAATAGGGAGGTCTTTCACTGAGATACAAGGAATGTCAAAAAATTTATAGTGTTCAATCTTCTTAACAAAATCTTTTTATTCACCTAAGAGGTGCAGAAGTCACGTACAATTATGTAAGCAGTTCGACTCAAGAAAATGAGACAAAATAAAATGACATTCTTAATCATAACTCCAGAGAATCTATAGTATAGACTACTTTGAAAATGACACAAATAACACCAACCAAGGCATGAATCTCAAATTTCCTTAATTCCTTCAGCCACATAAAGGGCATAGAAACATGCACGATTATATCAACTTTGCAACTCAAGAGAATTGAGATAAGAGCAAATGATATTACTGGTCAAAAACTTTAGAAAATATAAACTCTGAGAAATCCCCCCCTTTTCTTCTTCAATTATTCTTCTTTTATATCCTCAGATGACTCCTTCCATCATCCCCTTTCCCATGTAATTCTTCTCCATCCTTTTCTCATAGGGGACAAATAGATGGTGCTTTCAATGCTTCAGATGTATCTTGGTTTTATCAGGAAGGGCCATGCTATAGTATGGCAATTCATGTCTAGTACCTCCCTTTGTGCCTAAAATTTCTTATTCCTTCACCTGTTTGGCCACTCAACTGTCTACTCTACCTCTGCTTATCGGGGATAAACAGATGGTGCTTTCAATGCTTGCAAACCCCAAAAATCTACCTGGTGCACTATTTTATCTACCAGGAATAACTCTCACTAAGTTTCCCTCCATCTTTGTTGTAACAGATAGATGGACACGAGGACACTTAGTTAATCCATGAAAATTCTTCCTTTTTTCCTAGGAGGCACTGGAGAATGACACTTGGCCACTTCCACTTTTCTATATTCTACTCAGGAATGCTTCTCCTTCAACACCTATCACAATCCACTTCCTTGATACTTTGTAGTTTTATCAAAACAAAACTCACTATGTTCCTTACTTAGGAAACTTTTTAGGAAGGGATGGATGCACATGGTAGTCTTTGCATGTTGACACTTAGTGCTTCCATAGTCCTTTGAAATAATATCAAGACCCACCACAATCTTTATTATAAAATTAGGCTTGAAGATGGTTTCTTAGAGTTTAACACGTGGTGACTTTCGTTGCTCCTAGGAAGACATGTGGCATTTTCCACTTCTTCTTCTAAGTATACGTGGCATCTTCTACTTTCTCTGGGGATGGAGTAGAGAGGGACTCTGAGAGTGACACTTGGTAGCCTCCACTGCACTTTGGCACTTTAGGCAAAATGAAATAGTTGAACCAAAGTGTTGGACCCAAGCATTGAACCTAAAGTCTCCCAGACACTGACATGTGGTGACTTCTGCTGCTTCTTCAAAAAGGTAGTTCAGGGCCTTCTGTGACTACCACCTAGTGCTTTTTGCTGCTTTACTGCTTAGCTTGTTGGAAGTCCTTACCCAAAAAGTAGAATGAACTGTGGGTGCCTCCATAAGATGTGGATGCTGACATGTGATGCATTCCACTTAGCTCCTACTAGATATATGTCACATTTTATGGTCTTCCTGAAAGTCACAAAAGGGGGCTCAAAAGACACCAGCTAGCTAACTTTGTGTTTTGGAAGGTGACACTTGGTAGTTTATGCCCAAATTTGATACTTAGGCCAAAAAATGAAATTAAAGGAAAAAAAGGGGAAAAAGGACCCATGCTCAGAGGGTGACATTTGGTAGCTTCTGCTACACTTTGAAACTTAAACAAAAATGAACTTGCCCTCTTCTTCAAAAATCTGATGTGACATCTAGGGTGTGTAGGAACCGAAATTGTAGTGCTTGACCAAAAATTTGAAAATGATGTAGAGTAAAAATTACTCTACAGTTACTGGTGACCTCTCAAGACTTTTGAGCCTGCTAAAAAATAACTTGACTCTCACTCTGTCAAAACTTCAAAATTTACAACTTTAAAAGTATTGTTTGGTAGATTAACCACTCATGGTCAGATAGCCCTTGCTTGTTCTGCAATTCAACAAAATCTAGGTTAAGGTTAATGATATCCTTGTGCAAAAAGGTTTTCAAGATTTAGACTGTAGCTTTCATCTTGAATTCTATCTAGAAAATGGGAACTAGAATAGTTTTAGCCCCTAAGGCTAAGGAATCATCCTATAAGCTCTAAAAAACTATTTGATCCCTTTATTTGGCCAATAGCAATGGTTCAATTTGATTGACCATCGGCACTGTCTTTGCATCTAGAAATGGGGAAGGAAGGCCCAGTCACACTAGATCTTCAATATGTTGTCTCATTTCACTGATGCCTTCTTTCATAAATTCAAGATGTTCTCAGCAATTATTGGCTATGGCATTACAACTGAGCTCCTCATTAACCTATTTCACAATGGCCATTCTATCTAGGATCCCTACAGCTACCAATGTCACATCCATCATGTTGTAGAGCTTCTACAATAATGAATTGGAGTTTATAACTCTTTTGGAGATTGTGGCTAGAGTGTTCTGTACTGAATTCTCCACCCTCTCACACAGTTGTTGTGCATTGAGTAGGAAGGTGAGAAATGGATTGAGCTAGATAATATTAAAGAGATTCTCTCCCATGCTAACTCATAGAGATCTTTCACTAGCTACATTACTTTGAAACCTCTTGGCCTATTAGCCAGCTCAATTATCAGTTACACCATCCTTTGTTGATCTGCTTAGAGCTAGGCTTGAAAATCCGTAGCCTTGTTCTGCTCCCTAACAACCTTTGTTGTGATTAGGTAACTTGCAATTGGAGTCCTTCGACTCTTCCCTACAATTTTGAATTCTCCCACCTTAGGGCTATTGCTACATCTTTTGCAAGTGCGAGCTCTACCTTCAATGAATCATCTTGGGCCTAGACTACCCATTGAGTCTAGAGGGAAACAATATCTTGCAACTGTTTACGCAGACTAGCTATTTCATTGTCTTTCTTATTTATTTGTTTGGCCAACTGTTATAGTTTGCCTTTTCTTTGGCCAAATTGGCCTCCATCTTTTATAGTCTTTTTTATTTCTTTAGATAATCTTCTATGACCACAGAAGTGGATTCAGTTAGTAGCTCAACTCTATCTTGGGGCCTGAATAGGGACATGTCAATGGCCATTGTGTTCATTATGTAGTCCTATGGCTGCATTTGCTCACTCAGCTTAGCAATGTTGGGTGAAAAATGGGTCACCATTAGCTGCTATTGGATAGGGTCAAATTGTGACCTCAAATGTGGGATAGCTAGTGCTTTATTCTCCTTAATTCTCTTCTTGTCCAACCGGGTCTCTCTTGCCTTCCTAGTAGCATCAGCCTACATCTAGAAGGTGGAAGGGGATGCAATATGTCCCCCTACAAAAAGAAACCCTTGTGGCAAGCCATATTGGATAGCCATTAGCTGGGTAGGGGTGAGTTATAGGGGCATCTTTCTAGGAATGGAGGGAGAGAAATGGGGTAATGTTAGGGCCTAAGGCACTGATGATGGGGTGACTTGCGAGATGGGAATGGTAGTAATGGCAGGAGGTGTCTTTGCCTCTGGATATTTTTTCTTCCCTTCTACCTCTACTATTATTAGTGGCACATGTGGAGAACTAGGGACTTCAATCACTCCCAATGATGGGGAGGCTTGTGGTGGTGAAGATACCACACTCCTTTGTTGTTTAATGGCAGCTTGTTTCAAGGTATGTAGTTGTTGGCTTGGACCTGCTCTAGCCTCTTGCTCTACCCCAAGTGTCGGAAATTAGCTTGTTTCTAGGCTAGATGCATGGGAGGGATGCCACTCATCCTAGAGCTCTTCCCACCTTTCAACTAAATCTATGCCTCTAAAGGCATGGGTGGTTTGGGAAATTTCTTGCCTATATTTCCAATAGGCCTCAATCTTCTCTGCATCCCAACCTTTATTCCTCAACGTCCTTCTCAAACTAGAATTCATCCTAACTTTGGGATCATAATCCCTCTATTTGTCATAGAAGGTTTCCCATGGCCTATTTTGTGGCATGGGAAAATATGTTAGTTCAACATAGAGACTAGGGGCATCTTTTGTAGGGTTTTTCTTGGCCTTCCAAAAAGGGAAACCTTCATGTGCAAGCCTGGTTCCAATTCTATTTGTCCTCAGTATGGAGGATATGTAATTAGCTAGGTCATAAACCCATTTATCCTCAACTAACAAGAACCCCAAGAAGGCCAGCTTCCTTAGCAACATAGTCTCAGCTTCTCTAGCTTCCAGGCTTATGTTGCCTACCATCCACGGGAGATTGCACATTTTCCTTTTATTCTTCTTGGAACCATACTCATTATCAACTATCAACACCTACCTGGTGACTTCCAAGAATGTTAACCTAAGAGTTAAGGTCTTTGGTAGCAATACTGGTTCTCCACAAAATCCATGGACCCTTATGATCATGTGACGGGACCCAAAATAGAAGTCACATAGGATCAAATAGCTAACTAGGAGGTTTGTGACACTTGGGAACAACCTATTTATGACAAGCTCAGGTCTAAGGCAATGAAGAATAGGGGTAACCAACAATTCCCAAAAATCATATGGGTCACTAGTTTTTGATAAAACATGTGTCCATGCAGACACAAGAATGGTCCTTTGGGGGTCAAAAGATGGGTCATACAGATTTAGATTCATATAGTGGGTGAAAAGGTTAGGGTTCTGATGAATTATAAGATGAAATAAAAAAGAGGAATACCTGAATATCCATTTTGACCTGAATTGGGTTAGCTGCTCCACCATTGAGAAGGTGATGTGCTCAGAGAAGTCGAGTCGATACTCCTGCATTTTGTTGACTATCTTCAGCTAGAAAAGGATGGCCATTTACTCAGCATATACCATTATGTCATCCTTCATGCCAAAGATGAGAGCCATCATTGACAGCACATCTTGGCTAGCCAGTGCAAACTGAGTTCTTGATGCTGGGAGCGTGGGTACCATTGTATCCCCATCAGCCATTTGTAACTCAGACCTCAAAAACCTTGTCTGAGTGTTGACATTCACCCATGTCCTTTGAATCCTATCAATGGTGGGGAGGGTGGTGGTACTATTGTATTACAAGGCAAGCATGTCCCTGATAGCTTGTGGGGTGATTTGCATCATGAAGGGGCCTTGTTAGATGGTGCAAGATTATGGATGGAGCAAGTCCATGCATAATTTGATCACATCAAGGCATGGATGCATGGTTGGGACAATGAATTGAGCCAGTTTTGAGGTCCATATCCTCATTTTGAATGTCTCATATTGCCTTACCCTGGCTCTTTGCAGAAACCTAAAAATGACCTTTACAAACTCCATAAATTGATCAATGGAGGAACTATAACATTTTTTTGCATTCAACTTGTAAATGCTACCACAAGCCTAATTTGACTCTACAAACCTTTTATATACTTGAACACATAAATATATGACCTAAATGACCATATCCACATTGATAAAATGATTTTCAATCCCTTGAAAAGTGTGTTTATACATTATACTTTAGTTTATTGATATTAGGAGGGTCCCACCACTCCTTGCACATTGAGCTAACCTGAGTGAACATGTGTGAGTGAGGAATAATTTTGACAAAACTTAGACATGTGTTGGAGGCCCCAAAATTAACTTGATTCTTCATATTAGCAAAGGCAACATTACATTAATTTATCTAATTTTACCTTAACTTTTGTTAAACATGAAATAATGATGTTTTCACCTTACCATATCATATCTATAGAAGTCTTCATTCACCATAAGACATTAGATCACCTTGGAGGTAAACATACCAATTTTATACCATGGGTCATCATATATTAACCTTTGTAAAGTAACCTTATCTTTGTCCTTAATCTCTCCAAAACTCAATTAAGACATTCATGAAGGAGAAAATGACAAGACTAGGGGAATGACTCACTTTTATAGACCATGCAATAGACCTTAAAGTGAACCAACATTTAACAAGACATCCTTACTATGACCAAGTTTTACCAAGACCCAACCTATCAAAAGACCACCAATAAGGATAAAGGAGCTTGAAAAAAAAGTTTTGAATTTCACTTACCCATGGTGGCCAATTTTGGCCAATAATAAATTATAGTTAAATCATTCTATAACGTGAGCCTTGCATAAATGAAAGTGTCATGGGGAATAAATTCAATCCTAAATCAAGTTATAACAAGTCCTTATCATTATTTGTATCCAAATTTGATCACAAAAGTTTAAGAGGGGCATCTCTCTTTGTATTTTAGTCTATGTGAAAACACAATGAAAAATGCCCTCACATACACTATCCTTTGGGATATGTGATAACATCTATAAGTTTGAGTACCTAATTACCTCACATACACTATTATTTGGGATCTACGATAACATCTATTAAGATGAGTACCTGATGCCCTTATATACACTATCCTTTAGGATATGTGATAGAATCTATCAATATGAGTACATGATACCCTCACACACACTGTCCATTGACATGTGATAACATTCTGATGGTTTAAGGACCCATAATTTTATCAAAGATTGATTACTTCTCAGTTGATAAAGTTGCAATCAAATCCAAGACTCCATTTATTAACATATAAAATTATTGCATACAAAACTAGAGTCTAAATTCTTTCCATCCATTCTAGTTTATAATCGTAGTTAGAGCCAATTGTTGTCATGGTTTTTTGGCAATTTAAAAATAATAATGAAGATTTAATTTTTTTAGCTAATTTTTAAGTTTGGGATTGAAATGTTTAGATTTTAAATTTTTTAAGACTAATTAATTAATTAATATCAATTAATTAATTTAATTGAGAATCAAATCATGAGCAAAACATTTTATTTACTTAAACTGTGTAAATGCTCTTTCAAGTAACCCTATGTAAAAAATTGTTAATTTCTTACAACTATGCAAAAACTCATTAAACTATTTTATGCTGTGCAAGTTATTTTTTTCTTTTTCCACGATTGTGCTAAACTGCCTTGCCACTTTTTCAAGTCCTACAATTTGTATTTTTGATTTTACATGTGGTGCAATTGTAAATTTAAAAAATAATAAATAAATTGAAATAATTTTTAATTATTTTAATTTGAAATCTACCTTTTAAAATCCTAGTATCCTGTAATTTCCTTAGATGGTTCCCTGAGTCATGCAAATTTGTTTTGGCACTTCCCCAAATCATGTAAATAAAATTTTCCCTTCTCATTGCCTTCCATGTAAGCTTCATACTTCCCTAGAATTTGTAATTTGATTTTTATTACCATTCTGTGTAAATGCTATTATTACTTTCTTGAGTCATGTGAAAATAAAACTTTATCCTTCTAAAAAATTTAAAGCCATTACACACCATTGAAGCATGCAAAATCTTCAAATGATTTTTAAATCTTCCAGTCAGAATTAGACCAAAATCATTCTCTATGTTGTTTGTAAGAGGTAAAACATTCATCTCAATTTACAAATCAAAGCGAGATAAAATGGAAAAAATGAATTTTGTTTTGTTTCAGATACCAGGTAAAAAAATTTATGATCCCAAAGGAAAAGTAAGTGTTTTTAAAATTGTTTTCTTTTTTATGCTTACCATAAGGGAGTTTTATGACCATACAAGCCAAGAGGAGGTCTAAATTAAAAAAAAAAAAAAGAAATAAAATGATAGGTTTTAATTAATTATTAAATGATAAGAAGGGTTGTATGATGCTAATCAAGATCTAAATAATAAAGACAAAGTTTATTCATTATTGTGTTTGTAAGAGAGGTCATATAAGCAACAACCACGAAGGTGAAAGGTGAAAAAAATAAATTAAAAAAATAGGTTTTAAATTGTTTTTATCTGCTAAGGAGGAGAACATATGACATCATACGATCCATTAGAGAAGATTACATGGAATGAGAAAAATAGAATATTTACAATTAAATAATTTTTTTTGCTTTCCAAATGAATCATACAACCCAATACAAGGAAAGAGATTTCTTTTAAAATAAGGAATTTTTATTTTATTTTATTGTTTAGGCTAAAGAGGCCATATAACTGTATGACCCATATGAGCTTAGAAGGGTTTTTAAATTTTAAAAAATCAAATAACATATTATTATTTGTTTTTTCCCATAAAAAGAGATGTCATAAAACTTAGAAAGAGGATTTGGGTTTTAAAATAAAAATAAAATTTTTCAAAATTTCTTTTTTTCTCATTTGCATTTACCAAAGATGTCATACACTAGTGTTATTGAGGTGATTGAAAAGGGTAACTTAAATTCATGAGTGGGTAAATCAAGAAATGTGATTAAGCATGGTGAAATTCATCAGGTGATATTGAATAGGCATTGAAGTAATTTATGCGAGCAAAATTTTGACTATGACTTTCTGGTGTAATTAAAATAACTTATTTTGTTTTAAGATTTTTTGTTTTATCAACTTTTTAAAAAACCACCATTATATGAATACCTCCTTGATTATCTATTTTCACATAAAATTTAATGTCTTCATCCTATACTCCAAAAAATCCAATTTTAAGCAAAGAAAAAGCAAGTTTTCAATACTAATTTTAAGGAGTGACATCTCTCTCACCATTGGAATCCAATGTGGAGAACAATATAGATACCTATCTAGGTCATATTGACTTAGATAAATTTTGGGAGAGAATAAATGTGGTACCTAAAATTGACTTTGGTTAGAGTATTTTTGACAGTGGGTTGGAAAAAGATACAATATTTTAAATTTAGTGCAATCTCCTGAATTGGTTTTGGTTATAGCAAAACATATAATTTAGAGACAAGGGAAGTAAGAGATCCATAGGGGGAGTTGGTGGTAATCTTGGCTCCAAAACACATAGATAGTATGTCACATATTCTAAATTAAGAATCTTTTGTGTATTTAACTCCTAAGTCTTTTCAAAAAAAATTGGGATGATAATAACATCTCATGTGCTAAACAAGTTAACAATAGATGGTTGACCAAAATAAGACATTATTCTACATTATTCCCAAAGAATATTCCAATATCTAACTTTAATAATGAGGTTAAATTATATAATAACACTATTGCATAGAATAGTGGGGATCCCAAAAGCTAAAAAATTTCAAACATGGATGTACATGTTCATTTAGATCATTTACAAGAACATGCAATATCTCAATTAGGGATAACTAATCAGTGATGCATCCATAAACAACTAATTGAATTAAAAGTCACATAAATTTTTTATATGGCTTCATATCTTGTCTACATTTTTTCTAGTCAAAGATATTTTGATGGATTACATATGGTGGGTGAGTTCAGGAAAATGAAAAATATATGATTTTTATCCCCAACTTGAATTGGAAGAAGGAACTTAATACTTCAGGAGGGTGAATGATTGTTTCATTCATTTTGTCATTTAGTTTTTTGATAAATAACTTTTCAACACAAGGATATCAATGGTGGCTACCACATAAATAGCTAGATAGGGAATGTGGTTCATGCAATTCCTAAATTTTATTTATTTGAGGATCAGTGGCTGGAAAATTTCTCCATACATGCTTTCATGGTATGTTAGTGATAAGTGGGAATTTATGGAGCTAATGAGGAAAATTAATAAAACACAAACTTTTTTGATAGGTAGACATAGGATAGGGGTCAAATTTTAAATTTATATTGGCAAGTACACTTGTCCATTATTAATGAAATCTAAAATAGTGGAGAAAAATATATCCTATTATAATCTCAAGACTTTTGAAATTAGGTTTGCATTTGTTATAAGGGGTTTAATTGAACATAATATTAGGACTTTATTTTAACATATCTCACATTTTGAAGATTACTGGATGGACTCTGATGATGCAAAAATGGTTAGAATCAATGACTATTCATGGTTTACTATGAAATAGACAGTCAAATTTGGCTCAAAATTTTTACCAGAGCAATTAGTGAATGATGAAATCACATTAGATCCCATTCTGAAAAGGAGGGAATTATAAACAAAACCACTACATGTAGTTCATTGAGATAAGAAATAATTTACTTCCCTCAAAAGTAGAATAAGGGAATTTATATAAAGGAATCTTAAGTGGCTAAGGAGTAAAAGAGTTGATGTTGGAAATATTTATTTCCATTAACCTCTTAGGGATGATGAATTTGATAGTTTATTCAAATAACACATTGAAATATAGAAATAAAATGAATCATGTCCAAGTGGAGAGCCCCTAATGATAGAGGAAGCATAAGAACTAGAAACTATTCAATAAGATATTCCACTATAAAAGATTCTAAATCTAGAGATAAAAAGGTTAGGTGAAATAGATAGTCAAATTTGGCTTAAAAATTTTACCAAAGAAATTAGTGAATGATGAAATTACATTAGATCCCATTTTTGAAAAGGAGGGAATTACAAATAAAACCACTACCTATAGTTCATTGGGATAAGAAATAAAATACTTCCCTCAGAATTAGAATAAGGGAAGTGCTTGAAAGGATTATTAAGTGGTTAAGGAGTAAAGGAGTTGATGTTGGAAATATTGATTTCCATACACATCCTAGGGATGATGAATTTGGGAGTTTCTTCAAATAACATGTTGAAATAGAGAAAGAAAATGAAGTAGGTCCAAGTGGAGAACCCCTAATGATAGATGAATCATAAGAACTAGAAACTACACAACAAGATATTCCACTGCAAAAGATTCTAAATCTCAAGATAAAAAGGTTAGGTGAAAATATCTCCTCTTCTCCTAATCCCTCGATTTATCAAGAAGTTCATGTTGATAGATTTTTGTAGTCCCAAGAGCTTATCCAAAATACAACTTAATAATTTCTTGCTTATAATGAAATGTTCATCCCTATATCATCTATTTCTCCACTAAAATAAATCACTCCTATTTCTTCTTAGTTTCCTTTAAATTCTAAAATGCCTATTATTTCCTCTCTAAAAACCTTAATTTATGCAGTTAGCAAATATAAATAAGGAAAAGTACCTTTTCAAGCTATGACAATTGAAAGAACACCTTATTCCACCCTAGTAATGTTTTCCCTACAAGTCTAAAATTTTTCACCACCTCTTTCTTGAAGATAACAATGTCAAATTGGTTATCTACAATGGTAAATAAAAGAGGAAAATTATGGAACCTAAAGAGATTGATTTTGAGAATATAACAATTCCAATTCCTTTTTCAAAAAGATCTAGGAAAATAAGAACCATATTACGAATGTTAATGGATGAAAAAGGAGAAATATATGTAGAGGTCGTAATCCCTATAATTGAGAAAGATAAATCAGAAATTAAAGTTGAGGACTATCAAGTATCAATAGTCCACTTGGGGAAATCTACCGGAGAAGGGATGAAGGAAGATATTCAACTGGTAATTGGCACTATTTTTTGATAAAATGGACAAAGATAAATAAATAAAATATTAATTAAAAGAAAACTTGGAACTATTAAAGTTAGTTATATAGCGGTTGATTAGACTAGTTTAGCCAACACTTGTTTCATCAAGTCTTCATGTTGAAACATTTGAGAAAGTGAAATAAATAGGATAAATGGGTAATGGAGTAAAATATTGGATTTAGAAGATCATTGATCAAGGAGTTTCAAAAATTATTTCTATAGTGACAATGGTTTCTGAGATCTAGTCATAATGTGAACAAGTAATAGAAAAGGAAAGTGGGTATATAGAGGAAATACAAAATTGGGAAGAGTTCATCCCCAAATTGATTGAATTCTAAAATTTTCGCTCTAGTGATCTTATTGGTGGAGTCATTAGAAAAGAAGAAGCTATTTATTATATTGAGTTCCTTTATACCCTAAAATTTAAGATCCAATAACTTTAAGAATGAATTAATAATTTTAATAGTAAAAAGTCACTTGGGAGTGACATAATGATATAAATTGATGCATAAGTCAAAAAATTGAAATGTCCTTTCATCAATGATAGCGATCAAAATGGAAATCCTATTTTAGTATAAGCCATGATTGACAAATTCAAAAAGGAAATTTAGGAAATTGTAAATCCCATGTCTTCATTTCATCATTAAGTGCTTCATCTATTGTAAAAATATCAACTCAATGCAAATAGTCTTGACTTGATGATAAACAAGATTCAAAACAAGTTTTAAGAGATAAGAGAGTTGAACTGCTCAATAGATATTGCATACATGTACATAGATGTTCCTCATGAAGATTTGATAATGGTATTTCTCTAAATATTTGATGACTTTCTAAAATAAAAGGAGTTATCAATGAAGCAACAAAAAAATTGAAGTCATTCTCAATATTCTAAATATTTTTTCTTACATATATTTTAGAAACTAGATTGTATTATCACAATATATTTCCCCTTGCAAATGTGTCTTGTTACTTTTACAAATGATGTCTCTTATAATTTTTCTAATTTGATTCTTCAAGTTTTTAAAATTGGTGATGTACTTTTTTAAGCATTATAAAAACACCAAAACCATTTTTCAATTAGTGTCAAGTGCTCAACACACTTTTACACCTTTCAAGTTATAATTTTTTGATGATGTTTTTACAACTCTATAAAAAGGCAAAAAAGGTGGTTATGTACCATAACTACCTAATTTGATATATAAGCACAAGTTATGCCCTCATAATAAAGTTTATGAATAGTGAAAACTTTGAGACAAACTTTTTGCAAAGGGATATTGGATTTTCTACTCCATGAAGATCAATACAGAGAGGTTTTTCTAAACTCTGTGTTAGCGATTCTTTTTTAATTACATATATATATATATATATATATATATATATATATATATATATATAAAATTAAATGTTTTTGACCTTCATTTTTTAATTTCTATTGCTATCATGTTTTAATTGTTAAGGCCAATAAGCTAGGTTACAAATTTTCATTTTGAATTGTAATAGATAATTTTAATATAAGTAAAATCTCAGTTGGAATAAAAATGATATTTTTATTTTTATTTTAGAAAATATAAAGGGTTTCTTATTTTTGTTATTAGTGCTAGGTATCTTTCTAGTGTATGTGGTATGTCTTTTCAACCCATTAAGTGAGAGAGATTTGCCCTTTTAACGTTAATTTCTCCTCTGAAACCTATGTCAATTCTTAGCATTTAACTTGGAGAATTTTTTGTTTAAAAACATTCCCTCTCTCTCTCTCTCTAAATATTCCTTGGTAAAATTCCTTTTCATAATTTTATGTTAAAAGTACTATACCATGATTTACACCTTTTTATTGTAAATATTCCCTTTTTAGTAGATTTTTTGGATTTTAATAAAGGTAGCCTTACCTTCCAATATTAGAGGGACTTAAATCCCCACACTATTGACATGAATGGGATAATTTATCTCTTGACAAATTTTCATGCCAAAACATTATCTATTGAAAATACTTTCTAGTTTACATGTTTTGCTTGAGGTGATAATAAATAGAGGTATACATAGGGTATTTTTGACTAGATTCATGTAATAGTGATTGTACTTTCACATGAGTTCTTTGTTTGTTTTGGATGATCTCATCTTCATTATTTGCTCCTTCATGAAGGGAAGGGCCACTCCCACTGGGGAGTGTGTGAGAGACCATCGATCTGTAGTTGGAGGTAAAGTTACCAAATGATTCTCTCCCTCTATACAACTAAATCTAAACTAAATTTGATGCATAATTATGGATACTACACTAATTTCATGGTTTTTTTATTGAAGATATATTGTATTATTGCAAATTTGATATTGTTGTATTAAACAAACTTACACAATAGTGGTTTTAGGATATATGTACACTCTTATTTATTATGTTGTGCTTAAACTAAGGATCTATATGATTATTGTAGATTATTTGGCATACTCTTATATTCATTAAATACCATGTTGTACTTTCAAATATGAAATTATGTCCTACTGTCCATTCTTACAATTTTTACACCATGGAGACCCTTTTATGGGTTGATACAATTATCAATTTTATGCTTAGATTAGTGGATTTACTATTTAAAATTTAACTTATATATTTAGATACTTTCATCATATTATTAATAAGGAATTTCAATTAAAATGGTGTAAAAAATATAAGATTATGAAGTTAGGTATATTTAGTGGATAAATACTAGATAGTTGGTTTTAATTACTTAATAAAAATTGTGTGAAATTTTAGTATGAACTTAGATGGTTTATAACATGTAAGCAAGCACAAAAAGTGGAAAACAATTTTGGGATTCCATTATAATATGGTTAGCCCAAAGAGCTTTCAAAAATTTAATATGCTAGTTTTAATAATTTTCATATATTATTTCCTACATGATTGACATCAAATTCTTATTAGTTGACTTATCTTATCCATTCCCTTGAGGAAAATACCTAGATTAATGACTTGAAATGATGCAATATTTTCCTTAAAATTCAATATATTCATTAGAAGTGAATTGAGGACCATTTTTACAATAATTTTGAAAAGAACTCCAAAATGTGATAAATTTTGATTTTCAAAAAAAGTAATGAGTTCTGAAGTAATAAAATTTCAAGGGATAAAACTTAAGGAAATATTATAAAATATTTAGTTGTATTTAAATTCATCTATGACTAGTCAAAGATAGAGTATGGATGTTAGAGATGAAATCTATGCTCTATTTTGTGTAACGTGTTTTTAGGGATTATTAGATTTAATGGAGTTGTGGGTAATATATCCCTTATTATTAAATTTTTTTGAATCACACATGATAAAAATAAGTGAAAAGTATCTTTAAATAAGTTTGTATAAAAATAATCAACACAAAATTTTATGTCATGGTTTTTGCAGTGAAGTGTCCACTACAATTGCCTTCATGAAAATTTCTAAGGATATTTTATGTTTGATCTAGAATTAGATATCTCAGTAACACTCCATATTTATTCCTATAAAGTAGTAATTTTATTGATAGAATACAATTAAAGGCTTGCAATCGAAGATTTCTTCATTGATGTTTTTCTAAAGATTCAGGTAGGCTTGGTTCTAAAAATATTAAACAAGGTCATGATACAAATCATATTGTGAAACTAATAAATCCAATCCTTGTATGCCAAAATCAATTCTTAGATTCTAAGTAATGTTAGAAAATTTTATAACTTGAAAATGAGGTTTATCATTAAAATTATTAACAACAATGAGAATTAAAATATTGATATTAGAACTTACATTTTCAACAAGATGTTTAGCTAGGTAATTTCCTTTGATTGTTTTACAAGTTTAAAACTAAATATCAAATCCTTTAATCCTTGAAATCCATTTAGATAATCTACAATCAATCATTGATTCTTTATTAAATAAGACAAAACATGCATATTTGATCATACTACCATGTTATTTCTCATTAGGTGATATTTAAACTTTTTTAAAGATGAAATTAATAATAGATAAATATATTTAATTAATGGATACCTAGTTTCAACATATTTATGCACTTGGGCCATGTATCATATGGGTTTTTATTCATGATTTTAGTCATATTGTTTAATTACAAAAATTATGGCCTTATTGGTCACATTTATGTATAAGATAAAAGGCTTCTTCATGTTAGTTTTTAAAAGTACAAGTGTACTTGAAATTAATTTTTTTCATTTCATCAAGGGTTGAATCTGATCCTACATCTCATAAATAATTTTAATTTTTATTAAGTAAAATATATAGAGGCTTAGATTTATCTAAAAAATTAGAAATGAATTTACATACAAAATTTATTTTACTAAAATAATATCTAAGACCATACTGATCTTTAAGAGGAGATAATTTTTTAATGGTTGCAATACAATCTAGATAGATTAAAATTACATCTTTAGATTAAAAAGACCATATAGTTTCATAAAATTTGGGATAATAATACCCTAGATGACAAACTAATGTGAAAAATTAGAGGGAATAATATATAAATATCAATCACTCACTAATTTGAAACTATACAATTATAAAAACTTACTAAAAATAGAAAAATATAATAGGAAAAAATACTTAGCTAGAACATAGTACTTTAGTAGGAATCAGAAGTTGAAACTTGTTGAGTGTGAAGTTTTATTGACTAAGATCAAGGATATGAAATAGGATCAAGGCCTAGAAAATATTTCCCTAGTATAGACATTAAAGGTGTGTCACTGCTATCCACTTTGATAGATCTCCTATCCATTTATAGAGATAAAAAATGGCTTCTAGGTTCTCTATATCTTCATCTACATAGCTTATATCTAGTGAGGGAGTTTGATATCACTTGAAGAGACCACTATGTGAGTGATTTTCCTTAAAAATACTATCTCTTTTAATTTAAATATAAATTCAAATTAATGGGGAAAAGGGATTAGTGGTTGAAGTTGGGTGAGACCTCTACATATACCAATACTCTAAAGAGGGATAAAACTTCATGTAATTCTCCCATGCTATGATGGTGGGTGAATAATTGGTGAAATTTGATAGATACTAATGAAATAATAACATGATTAAGTACCTTAATTATGAATTGTGACCTATAATATGTAATTATATTTGAGCTCTAGGCTACTAGGGTTGTGCACAATCAAAATTTAGAGAAATAAGTGATTTTTCTCAATGAGTAGTTATGATTTTGTCGTTTTTAATGTGCAAGTCTCCTCTATAAAAAATGGTTTTAAAATGTTATTATATAGTCTTATATTTAAAATTAATTTTAATGGTGATCATTAGGGACATAGGCTAAGATTTTTATAATTTTTGATTTTGAAAATTAGTTGTTATTTGATAGGAAAACAAGAGAGGGGCCATATACACTAGAACAATGTGTTATAGTCCCCTAGGGAACTATAGTATAGTGGGTAAAGTAATCATGATAAGTATTAGACAAGGCTTAAAATATGCCTAAGGTTGATAGAAATAGGGAAGAGTATATTTAGGGATCATTTATCAGATTATAAGAGTGAGTATTCTACATGCACAATGGTTGAAAGTGATCAAAATGGGCCACAAGATAGGTCTAGAGATAAGTGTGTAAAAGAGTGGTTAAAAATTCATTGTTTTAGATTAAATGTTAACTTATGTGTCTAAATTTTCCACCCTTTTATTCTAGTAATGAAAAAAAATTAATTTACTATATAAAAAGGAAAAAGAGTGTGTACTTGAGCTTAATTATGAAGAGAAGTCCTGGATGTAGGCTATAACATTGAACTATGATCCATGCAAACCTATAATGAGACATTGACAATATGAGTCTTTACTTAAGATTAATATCAAAAGTGAAATATAAGAAACTAGAGAGTGATAAGGAATGAATAAACCTAATTGGGTATGTGAACCTTGTGCCTTACTGGTGTAAAACCTAGTGCAAATATTAGTGAATGTAGAGGGTTGTACCCTTAGAGTATTGATTAATATTGAATAGATTTTATGGGATTGTGAATTTCCCCAATCCTAATTAATGAATGAGTGTGATTAATAACTTAATGTGTGATTTAATCCATCATTTCATATATAAAGTATTTAATTAATTTGGAATCCTTTTATAAATCCCAATAGATAGTTCTAATGAAAAAATTGGTGTAAATAGTGAAACAAGCATTATAGATGGAATAAGGTTTGATTCTGGTATAAAAATATAAAAAATGGTGCAAATATTGATCATAATCTAGGTCTAGTGTATATAGTGTGGATAATGACACACATTTTTCTTTTCATCTAAAATACTAGTGCAAAACTAAGCAATAAGGAGACAATGTGCTATGCACATGCCCCCAAAATGATATATGGTGCATGTAGATTATGAGACCAAGTAAAATAATTGTGATTTTTAGAAAATCTATTTGATAACTTAGAAAAACATGCTACATGTAATCACCTAATAGTGACCATTCATGCCTTGGATGTCCACTTGATGCCTTGGAAGGGCTTAGGCAAAATTTCATTATTGCATTTACTATGCATGTTGATTATGCATGTTCCCTAAGGGAGAAATACATTTGATTTGAGACCCTAGCTTGAGGGTTAAGGTAGGTAGCAATCAAGATAATAGGGGTTCTATATCATGTGATCATACTTCCCCTAACCTAATTTTTTCCCCTTATGATTTTGATGTATTTTTTGTTTCATGTGTGTAGATAGACCTAGGGTTTGAAGATTGAAATGGCTCTACAACAAGATCTATTAACATTCAACATCTAATTTTTCATACACAGATAGTGGACAAAACCTATAAAACTTAGGTCTCTAGGATAATAATAGTATAAAAGGACTATCATGCTAGACCCTACGGTGTCCTATTTCAACCATCCTATCATTTCACTAAACGAAAGTCAGATCTAGGTTCCTAACATCTTCCCAATCCTGTGCAATAGTTTTCAACCCCTAAATCATTCATTTTAGCTTTTTTTTATAGATAAGTTTATTTATTTCTATATGTAATTAATTTGATTAAATTGATAAAAGCATGTGTTTTTTACTATATTTGATTGTATTTTCCCCTTACTCCAAACCCTTTATTGTTTAAGAACTAGACCCTAGTTTCCCAAAAATAATAAAATAATCTTATATTTAGAGAATATTAGCAAATGAAAATATATGAAGAGATCCATCTATTCCTGGTATACACTTAGAGAGGAGCTCAAAATTTTAACATCTTTGTAATTTTTGTGCAACCATTTTGCATTGGTAGTAGTGATTGGGATAGTGTGACTTGTATGCTTAGCATTTGTGTTGGATATTGTGTTATTTTTTATCAAATTTGTAACTTTATATATTGAATTTTTTGAGAAACTTGAGTACTAATTAGTTATTATTTGTCTTAATAAGATCAACCATCATTGTTGTTTAACATATAGGTTATCATTTTAGGTTATGTCTTGTTTCCTAAATATTTATTTAAAATTGTTTATTAATTTGGAAAAAAAGTATATAGGGGGTATAAATATATAGCTCAATGTAATTGACACCCTTCTATTTATTTATTTTTATAGTGTAGGTTGGCAAAATTATACAGGAAGATAATGTATAGCGATATAATATTCTTTATTTAAAAAAAAATAGAAATAATAATAAGTAAACCAATTTATGTTTGTTATTTTAGAATAATAAATAAATAAAAATTAATAAAAAAACATTAATATTTAAAAAAGTAATGGAAAGTGGGGGATGAGCCATCCCAACCTCATCCCCTCATAGGGAGGGGAGGGGGACTACCATCTGTCCAACCCCCAATACCCATTTTATGACCATGTCAATGACCATGACCATAACTGGGGGGATTAAGACCTAGCCACTGGCAATGGGCTACCAACCAAACCCTAGATAGGGTTAGAGTAAAAATAAAATAAAATAAAATGTTTATATATAATAAACTAAATAACATAAATGTTATTGTGTGTGTGTGTGTGTGTGTGTGTATAAACAAGTTAATAATTAAAAATAATATATTAAATATTAAATGTCTTTAAATGTTTTTTTAGGGATCTATACTGAGGAGTTACTAGGTCCTTGATCCTATCAACAAAAAAATATCAAAAAGAATTTATACGGTATAACTTAACATTTAAACATGTTATCCCTATCTATCATAGTTAGGCATAAATTTTATGGAAAGAGTGAAATCAAGTCTGATTTCACCCTAACACCCAACACCTTTTCAATAGCCTCTACCACCTCTGAAGCTAGGATCCATAAAATGTTGAACAAATGCATTCTAGAAATTGCCTGATGAATCCCATCTCCCTACTCTTAGCATGTTCAAAATATAGTGATTAACCTATCGATTCAACACTAAAATGATCCATACTTCCCTTAAGTTCGGCAAAAAACTCCAAATCCAAACAAATACAAAACAACCACCCTTCATGAATAACTCTCACTGAGATATCCAAATCCATAAAATCCCTTGCTGAAGAATCAAAAAAATCCATCATGAAATAGAAAGGTCCATCCTATCACTTTAATCTTATGAAATTTGTGCCATCAAAAACCCCTCACACTCTACCCTATGTTAGCCACTCCACCTAAAGGACAAGATGGCATATTGAACAAAATGTCCTTTGCATATCTAAAATTGATATTTTCTTATTTATGAGAAAATCCAAATATCTTTATTTTAAAATACTTTTTTCAAAATATCTTAGAATACCAACTACTGAGAAATGATTTTTGAAAAAATAAAAACATCAGTAGAAGACATTCTCCTCTATTAGGAAAAAAATCAATCTGCCCTAAAAAAACACCCAAAATTTGTAGGAGGCTAATTAAAAATCAATTTGCTCAAAATTCATGCCATCTACCCATCTGTTACTGATATTATCCTTCTTTTCTTCTCTTTGATTAATTGCCACATTTGCCAAAAAGATCCACAATTTTATTACTTTCTCAGAAATAGTGAGAGCAATTCCAACCTTCAAAAACTTCCAACTTGAGGCAAATGACATATATAATATTTTTAATCTTCTAGGATTTTGCCCTCAAATTAGTCAAAACTTGAATTACCACCTACAAGTCCCCTTCAATTTCTAAGAAAGAGATTATGCATTACAAATCTATATTAACCATTACTACTAAGGATTAGGCTTCAACTTCATTATTTATGCCATCTAAAAGTTTAAGTGAAAGATCTCTAACTAAAGACCCATTGCAGTCTTTAATTACAAAATCTACCCCTGAGGCTCTTAGATTGCCTCTATAAGCCCCATCAAAATCATGTTTGAACCACCTGGGTTTAGGTGGAATCCAAACTACATCTTTTATTTTTTTCTCATTTTTATTATCTACTATTGTCCCCTTAACAAGAAAATATTTTTAAATGTTATTAAATGGTGTGTGTGTGTGTGTGTGTGTGTGTGTGTGTGTGTGTGTGTGTGTGTGTGTGTGTGTGTGTGTGTGTGTGTGTGTGTGTGTGTGTGTTTAAACTAATATTTAATTCTTATATTCTTTAATATTGTATTTAACATTATTTATTAATAAAATATTTAATTTTCACACACACACACACATGTAAATGAAATAATTTTTTTATGTTATTTATAGTTAATAATCTATGTATTATTAAACATGAGTCTAGAATCAAATTTCATATTTATATGTATATAAAAAATAAAAAAAATATTTCCTATGATTGTACATAATTTTATATTAATGGATAGTTATACATATTATACATGTCTATATATTCACATTTTTAGAATAGTTTGTAAAGCCTATATTCATAAGTATATTACCAATTATGCTTCATTAACATCGCCAATATTTGGATTTGAAGGTATATATAGATGTATAATTAAAGTAGATAAAACCTTTTTATGAGAAATGGGATCTATATTGATTTTCTAAGGAACTTGGGTACTAATTAGTTAGTCTTTGTCTTAGGAAGATCAACCCTCCTTGTTATTTAGCATGTAAGTTATCACTTTATTTTATGTCTTATTGCCTAAATATTTATTTAATGTTTTTTATTAATTTGGAGAAAACAAGTATTTAGGGGTAGAAATCTCTTACTCAGTGTAAGTTGGCCCTATTCTATTTGATTATTTTCATAGTGTAGGTTGGCAAGATTATAGAGGTAGATAAATTATAGTGATATAATTAAAAAAAACTAATAATAATAAGCAAACTTATTTATGTCTATTATTTATTACCATTAATAAAGAATTTAACCCATGAGGAATTTATAATCTTCATTATAATTACTATCTTTACAAATATGTAAATTTTAGTAATGGTATTGAGTTGAGATTTGATAGAGGAGTTCACTCATAAGTACCTTGGGGATGATATAATACTATATCTCATCTTCTTAGTCATGTAAAGAGTTAACTCTTATGTCTTATATTTAGAGAATATTGGCAAATGAAAATATATGAAGAGATCTATTTGTTCCCAGTTTACACTTAGAGAGGAGCTCAAAAGTTTAACATCCTTGTAATGTTTGTGTAACCATTTTTCAATGGTTGTAGTGCTTGAGATAATGTAATTTATTTTCTTAGCATTTGTGTTAGATATTGTGTTGTTTTTGTTTAAAATTTTAATTTTATATATTAATTTGTTGAAGAACTTGGATACTAATTAGTGAGTCTTTATCTTAGGAAGATCAACCCTCCTTGTTGTTTTGCATGTAGGTTATTACTTTATTCTATGTCTTGTTTCTTAAATCTTTATTCAAAATTGTTTATTAATTTGGAAAAAAAGTATTTAGGGGTAGAAATCTCTTTCTCAACATAAGTTTACCTTCTTCTATTTGATTATTTTAATACTATAGGTTGGAAAGATTCTATAGGTAGATAAAATATAATGGTATAATATTCCCATGTTGGTTTAGTTGCATCGTATATGTGTTCATTTTGATTTTTAGTTTGAGTAGATGGTGTCTATAAGTTTGTAGTCCAATGCGTCAATTTTAAATTTTAGTTCTTAGAGATATTCATTAGCTTGATGTGACTCAACTTGAAAAAAAAACCATGTAGGAGCTTATATACTTGATAACTTTAATGGTGGTTGTATTATTTAAGGCTATCAATGTATAATAGTATTCCTTAATCTAAATTATCAATGATGTGTATGTAACATTTAATGTATTGATGATAAATTTAAGATAGCACTTATTTAATATAGTTACATCTGTAGTGATTTGAAAAAGGTTTAATATTTTATTTGAGAACCTTGTTGAGGAGGAAAACTAAACATCAGATAAGTGGAAGAAGTTATCATTTTGATAAATAAATATTGTGACTTCTTATTTCATAATTGGATGATAGCATTAATGCTAAGAACACATTATTTGAATAACTAAAATAACATTAAGAATATTATACATAAATAAAATACTCATAATTTTAGACTTGAAATATAGTGAGTTTAACTCACCTTGACATTGTGAAATTATTGATTAATCTTAATATGAAGTAATAGTTATATAAATAGCATTGGATCAAACACATATAGTTGAAATTAATGAGTAAAGCTAATATATTCTAACCTAGATTATCAATGAGTGTCTTGATGTAAACTTAATGACTCACATAGCTTAATCATTGTAGGATCCCTTTTTGGATAGGTTGACTATGGAAAATCTTGAAGCGTCCATTGAAATCTTGTTAAAAGAGTGAAATGAATTGAGACTTAATCTCATACCTTAACATAATGGTTATATATATCATTTTATAGGATAATTTGTTGATGAATGGATGATTGTATGCACTCTTATATGATTCACTACAAGTTTACACTAAGAGTTTCCTCTCAGAAAATCAACCAATTTGACTCAAAAATAAGAATCAATTAATAACTGAACTTAAGTTGTTTTTGAAACAAAAACTTGTAAGATCTAGAAATATCATTTGTGAATTAGGTTCTATAGCCATAAATTATATAGTCTATTCTAATAATATCTGGTGGATCCAGTTCTAGGGACATTTGGTAAGCTTTCTACACTTGTTTTCATTTTCTCAGCTTGCAAAGTCAATTTCAAATTGTGTTGCCAAAAATAGTTAGAAGAGCCTTGAAGATAAATTAGATATTGTTAGAGATTTTATTTACCTTTAAAAGTATATAGGAGCATTTAATTTAAAATTTTATATCCATTTGATATTTTTAAAGAGCCCTTTCCAAATCATATTTATTCAAAAATATCTATTATTCTTATTTTTAGTATATGAGGTCACTCTAGAAAGGGGGTTGCATTAATCTCCCAGCTTAATGTTTATTAAATATGGAAATTACAATCTCTTACCTTGAGTTTCATATTTACGTTTAACCTTTTTTATTTAATTTTCAACATTGTTTGGTAAATTTGGTGAATCCTCCTTGTACCCTATTCATTAGTGGTTTCTTAGGAAAGCCAGGTTCATGCTGGTAATTCCAATTTGGTTTAGACATTTCATTTTACATTGTTATTACATTAGGTATATTTTATGACTCTTTTGAGTTTTCCTTAGCTTGAATAATTGATTTAAAACTTTGGTTAAATAGTAATATATATGGGATATTCTATCCAAAGTTATTTTGTGAGCCCATGGTGTGTTTGTGCTTTCATGGTTTTTAGCATTACACTTTTCACTTAATCAACCCTTCACCATTTATAATGTTGTGATCTCATTTTGTGTTGATTGTCATGTTATTATATCCATTATGTGATCATAGTTTATTTTTTAAAAATTTGGGCTTGTGAGGAACATAATCTAGTTTCACCAAGTTTAAATAACCCTTCTTGTTATGGAGTCTGAGTTGTGGACCTTTGATGTTGGCTTGTAGTTCTTCAATCTATTAGATATGTGCCTTATACTTTAGTTTGTTCCCTTTATAAAAAAAGGTTGATGTATAACTCTAGTGTCATGTAACTTAAAAGTGTTTTTAAAAATCAAACTTATTCACAGTAAGTGTTGTTTAATAGTTATTGTCCCTTTTATAATAATATGTGATTGTTGACTCATTTGTATTTATTTATGTTAGTGTGGTTGAGTGATTTTTTTTTTTTTTTAATGGTGTGGTTTTGGTGTGCTTGAGATGTAAATTTTTTCATTATATTTTGGTATCAGAGCATGGTTAAACACTAGGAGCTATGGAGTGTTGGTTTTTTGCTATATGCATTATGTAAATTTGCTCATGTGTGTACAAGTGGAATGGCATGGTGAGGATGTGAACATTTCCATAAATGGATTATATTGGGAATCACAAAATTCTAGTTTCATGATTTATTCCACTATTGAAAGTGAGAATTTTGTATGAGAGAAATAACTTGTTATTTGTGTGCTATTATGGTGGAGTATGTAGTCACCATGGGTCAACTGACCCTACAACAAATAGAATGATGAAATTTTGAAAATTTCTAGTTCATAATATTACTTTTTTGTCTCAATAATGGATATTTATGTTGATTAGTGTGAAATTTTTTGGTATAAAATATTATATATGGAGAAAATTTGTATGTATCTATGTTTGTGTATGGTAAATACCTACCTTAATCTATTTTATATATACTCCTAATGAATATGTATTAATTCATTAAGTGAATATGATTTTAATAATGAAATGTGTATATAGTTAACAATATGATAACATTGAATGTTTCTTTAAATCAAACCATTAGTGGTGGTAGCTCTAAGTTAATATGCTCTAATTAATGTTTCACTACTTAGGTGTAAGCCACGAAGATATGTAGAGGCCTTTTTATATTATGTTGTAATTCTATAATTTAGTTAACATTAGTACATTATTAACCTTGCACATGTTATATTTTATATAACTAAATGGTACTTAGTATGGTTTGGAAGTATGGTTTGGAGGCCTTAAATTTAAATAAGAGTGTTTTAAGTTCTAATCTTGTCCTTAAGTTATGTAGTTTGAACCTTATGTGTAACCACAAGTGATTCAAGAGTAAGTGTGAGGATAAGGTCTTGATAGATTGATTTTAATTTCTCCCTTGTCAATATGAAGAATGAATGTACCTTCCCACCTATAAGAGAATTAGTAAGCTATTTATCTTTCTCTCGAGATGACCATTTGCATTACAATTACGGTTCACTTTGGATACAATAATTGAGATTAAATAATGATTTATCCATGTGAATCAATTGTGATAGTGAAACTACTAAGATATTTGAATTATTAATATTATGTGGTGGTTATCAACACATATTATTAAGTTATATTAGAACAAGACAACCAAAATTGAGCATAGCATTTTTTAGAAAAGCATTTTAAATAACTGTAACAATTTAAAGTGATGTATTAATTATTAAGATACTTGTATATCGATTAATTTAGATATTTTGGGATAGTTGGAAGATTTTTTAGGGTAATTTTAGCACTTGGTTCTAGGCATGAGATTTACACTTAGTTTATTTATATAGAATTATATTAGTAATTATTACTGGGATGCATAGGGAGGATTACTATTATCCTTATTTCTCCTACCTATGAGATGTAGTCGAGTCTTACTATATTACCTATGGTAGGTAATCATGTTTCTCTTTTGGGAGGTATATGGAAGATGATGTGATGCTTATCCTACTTCAAATAGGTAGTTAATTTGCTTTTTTTCTCTCACCTCTAAGAGGTGATTTAGTTTTATTGATTCCTTCTCCCCTTGGGTGACTTTTTATAGTCATATAGTTCAAGTAATGTGATGTTTTTGATTTCTTTACTTTTTATTTTGAGAACCATAACTAATCCCTAAAATTTAATTTGCATTTAATTATTATTTTGGAGATTTAAATATTTACAATTTATTTTGATTGAACTTGAAGTAAATAAATTTACATTTGATTAAAATTGAATTTAATTTTTATTTATTTGATGACTTGACAATTGTGACTTGGACTTATTTTATTTATGGGCACCAACTTATTTCAAAGTTAAATCATGATTTTTTGATTTATTTTCTAATTTCATTAACTTATTGCATTTTACATTTATTATTTTGACATTTTAATATTCAAAATTTTATGGTATTTTAGTGTTTGACGAATGTTGGTTCATGTGTTTTCTATATATATGTTGTAATTTGCATAGTGTGCATTATGTGAGGGAGAATATGTAGCTTTAAAAATCTATTGGGTTGAGATGGGAACCTATTTGTAATAGGTTCATGACATTGTCCTTCTCAAACACCAAATGTGGTGTTGATTAGTCTTTATTTATACATTATTATGACCATTTATTTGGGAGGTCTAAGGAGGGAACAATGAGGCTTTGGGAGGTCTCATTAGTTGGGAGGTCTAAGTAGTTTGGGGAGGTCAAAGGAGGTTTTACGAGATGTTGTTGATAATGAACTTGATGGGGACTATTATTCCTTAAACACTCAAGTGTTCTTTATATTATTCCAATAATATTTACTTTCTTATATGACTTGGTAGTTATTTTCATTATTACTTGTTGCATAGTGGATAAGATATTATCATATGGTGGACTATTGATTTTAATCTTGTGTAGTGATATTGACAGTTCATAATATCGATTAATAGTGTATATGACATGAAATTATTCAGATTTATAATATATTTTTTAGTATAAATGACTTGGTAGTATGTTCAATTAGCATATGACTCAGCATTACATAGTTAAGTGGTATTATAGTGATTATATTGATTCCATGTTTTGACTCTATCTTTCTTATTCCTATCATACCATGAGGTGGTACAAGGGTTATTAAGAATATGAACTTATGTTCTAGCATATCAGAGTACTGATAGCACCATTTTAGTGTTATCATTTTTGTGACCATTTGGAAATTAACTAATTATGTTTTATAATATCATGGGGATTCGCTTAATAATAAATTATTACTATTTGAGAATGTAATGGATTCCACTACATGATTTTATTTTGGAAGAATAGAGGACAATGCCCTTTTCAATGGGGGTGAATATAATACCCCTCTCAAGTTCATCAATGTTTTTGTAATGATGTGTCATCATGTGGATGACCATTTTTTTGAGTGTGTCATTGAGCTCAATGTGTGAGTGATTTGTATGGTGACTAATGGGTAGTATTATTTTGATAACCTTATTTTTTGGCCTAGAATCAAGTTCATTGTGACTCTTGTAGGATCACCTTAGGTTAAGTATGTTTAATGCTTAAAATAATCTATGTTAACACATAATGTGATGTTTATGTCTTCTAGGGGTCCCTATGTTGATGAGTCACTTTGGTAAAAATTATCAAGTGGATGAATTTGGGTTAACTTAAATAGTTTGTTGAACCCATTAAGTGGCTATGTTAAGCTAAGTTGGTCTTGATTAGTTGAATTGTAGATTTTGGGTGTGTTGATAAAAATATCTTATTTTAAGATGGGAATAATAACATCATTTAATTTATGATTAAGCCTAGGTAAATTTTATTATTAAACATAAATAAATTTGTAAATAATTGTATACTTATATAAATGGATATTAAAATTATATATTTTTAAATAAGTAATTAAATAAATAAATGTAAATAATTATTCATAACTTGTAATAAATAAGTAATTTATTTTAAGCATTGTTGTTCTTGTATTTGTACATACTAATATATGTAATTATATGATTGTATTTATGTATTAATATTTTGATAATAGTTAAATAATAACTCTAGTTCTGTAATAAGTTTATTTTATTTAGTTACTTGATGTTTTAAAGGCATTAATTAATTTAGTCAACTAAAGACAAAAATAATAATGACTAACCCATTAATGTATTAATCAATTTAATACAAATAAAATAAAATAAAGGGAGTGAAACCATAACCCTAAAATAAAATGATAAAATACTAAATATCTTTCATTTAAAAGTCAACCAAAAAGAGGAGAGGGTCATTTGGAAGATTTTCCAAGGAAAGAACATGTGAATAAAGAAGAAAGATGATGGAGAAGAAAGTGAATGAAGCAAGGAGCCCAAAGATCAAGAAAGGGGTTTCTTGCCTCTTAAATACATGAATGTTTTCCAAAATGATAAGCAAATTAATTAGTGTGTTTAGTCATTTTTTGTTCAAAAAATGAATAGTTGTTTGATTTTTAAAAAAATCACACACACACACACACACACACACACACACACATTTATCTGGGGGAAAAATGCAAGTAGATAAGGAGATTTATAGATTTCTAAGGTTTACATAAATATAGATGGCCTGATCCACTTGCATTTTTCCCTCAACTATTATGATTTGTTTATACACACACACACACACACACACACACACACACACACACACACACACACACACACACACACACACACACGTGTGTGTGTGTGTGTGTGTATATATAATATACACTCAGATACATAGATACATGTATATATATATAAACTTATGCAGATATGATGTTATTTTCTATGTTAAATAAAATAAATAAAAAATAGAAATAATAATAAGTAGACCAATTTATTTTTATTCGATATGGTAAAAATCCTAGTTTTACAAGGACCATGAACTAGAGTATATAAAAGTGAGGTAAATAAGAGCAAGCCCCATGGGATAAAAGAAAAAAAAATAGGACTAACAACTAACTAACCATGTAGAGGGAAAAACAAAAGGAAAGTAAAAATAAAGACTATTCCATGAGGAGAGATACCTCTGTAGGTACCTTTGCATAATCAATCACCTTCTCCTATATGATCTATTTGTTCTTTTTGATTTTGGCCCTATTTTTATTTTTGGGGCCTTCTACAGCCTCTTTAGGTAGGATCATTTTGGGTCTCTTCCACATCTGTTCTTTCATAGGGGTCTTCTTAGTGGGGGTTATTAGGAAGAGCTTAGGGAAAGAAGTCTCCACCTTCACAATATGTTACTTCATGGGGGTCCCTTTAGCCTTTTCCTTTTAAGTGAAATATTGGATCATTTTATCAGCTTCCTTGTTCATGGATTTTTGATCCTAGATTAAACCTACTAAACACAACCCTGCCTCATGAAGTTTGTTATTAAACCTTTCTAACTGATCCTTGTTGGTAGTAATCTCTTTTTCCAAGGGAGTCTTAACTTTCCCCATCACTACCCCTGAGGTCCATTCATATTGAAAGAGTGGTTTAGGTTTTAAAATAGAGAGTTTCAAGGGAGGATCCCCAAGTAAGCTTTTAGAATTGGGGATAGCTTGGAAAAAACTAGTTATCAGGTGATGGAACTTTGAGGTAGGATCTTCCTTAGGGGATTCCTCTTCAGTGGAGGACCCCTACAGCATAACCTCCCTACCCCAAAGGGTCTCACCATGTTTTACCATTAATAAGATAAGGCCTTGGTGTATAATGGAATTAGCTTTATTAATTTGGTGTGCAAGAGAATTGTTCTCTAAGGATTTGAGGAGGTAATAATGAAGGTTGATTTCTATATTTTATTTAAAAATAAAATAAAAATAAATTAATTTAATAAAAAAAATTAATTTAAAAAAATATTAGAAAGGGGAGGGCAGTAACTGAGGGAGGGAAGGGGGATAATTAGTCATCCAACCACCAACCCCCCTTTTGTGACTAGGTTGATGACCATGGCTACAACTAGGGGCCTTAGGGCCCAGTCACCAGCCAAACCATAGATAAGGTTAGATTAATAAATAAATAAATAAAATGTTTATATATAATAAAATGAATAACATAAATGTTATTTCTTTAAAAAAAATGTTAATACACACACACATATATACACATGAAGAAGTTAATAAATAAAAATAATATATTAAATATTAAATATTTTTAAATGTTATTAAATAGTATTGTGTGTGTGTGTGTGTGTGTGTGTGTGTGTGTGTGTGTGTGTGTGTGTGTGTGTGTGTGTGTGTGTGTGTGTGTGTGTGTGTGTGTGTGTGTGTGTGTGTGTGTGTGTGTGTGTGTGTGTGTGTGTGTGTGTGTGTGTGTGTGTGTGTGTGTAAAATAATATTTGATTCTTATATTTGTTAATATTATATTTAACATTATTTATGGATAAAATATTTAATTTTCAAATATATATATATATATATATATATATATGAAATAATATTTTATGTTATTTCTCGTTAATAACATGTGTATTATTAAACATGAGTCTCGAATCAAATTTCATATCTATATGTATATAAACAAACAAAAATATATTTCCTATGATTTAGATAGTTTTATATTAATGGTTAATTATACATATTATACATGTCCATATATTTGCATTTCTAGAATAATTTTTAAATCCTATATTCATAGGTCTATTGCCAATTATATTTCATTAACATTATTAGTATTTGGATTTGAAGGTATATATATATGTATAATGAAATTAGTTAAAACATTTTTATGAGAAGTGGGATTTACATGCATAAGCATGCTCGTTATATATAATGGTGGATATTTATTTTGTTTTAAGGTTATATTATGATATAGATAAGCCTATATAGATTGCATGAAGACTATGAGATTGATTCCTTCTTTATTGCCATTAAGAAATAATCTAACCCGTGGGGAGTTTATAAGCTTCATTTTAATTACTATAATTGTAAATACATAAATTTTAATATTGATATTGAGTTAATTTTGATAGAGGAGTTCACTTATGAGTGCCTTGGGAATGATAATAAAATGGTATCTCACATTATTAGTCATGTGATGAGTTAACTCCCATGTCTTATTTATAGAGAATATTGGGAAATGAAACTATATGATGAGATCCATTTGTTCCTAGTTTACACTTAGAGAGGAGCTAAAAAGTTTAATGTCCTTATAATGTTTGTGTGACCATTTTGAAATGGTAGTAGTGCTTAGATTAATGTGATTTGTTTGTTTAGCATTCATGTTGGATATTGTGTTATTTTTATTTAAATTTTTTATTTTATATATTGATTTGTTAAGGAACTTGGGTACTAATTAGTTAGTCTTTTTTTAGGAAGATCAATCATCCTTAATATTTAGCATGTAGGTTATCACTTTATTTTATGTCTTGTTGCCTAAATATTTGTTTAAAATTGTTTAATAATTTGGAAAAAAATGTATTTAGGGGGTAGAAATCTCTGTCTTGACACAAGTTGACCCCATTCTATTTGATTATTTTTTTAGTGTAGGTTATTGAGATTATAGAGGCAAATAAAGTATACTAGTATACTATTCCCATGTTGGTTCAATTACATGTTGTATGTGTTCATTTAGAGTTTGAATTTAAGTAGATGGTGTTTAACATTTGTAGTCCAATGGGTCAATTGTAAATTTTAGTTCTTAGAGATGGTCATTAACTTGATATGACTTACCTTGAAAACAAAATCCAAATAGGAGCTTATGTACTTGATAGCTTTAATGGTGGTTGTATTATTTAAAGATATCAATGTATAATAGAATCTACATTGTCAAAGATGTGTATGTAACATTTAATGCATTGATTATAAATGTAAGCTAGCACTTGATTAATATAGTTATTTTAGTAGTGATTTGTAAAAAGTTGAATATTTGATTTGAGACCCTTGTTGAGGAGGAAAATGAAACATCAGTTATGTGGATAGAGTTATCATTCTGTTAAATAAATATTGTGATTTCTTATATTCATAATTGGATGATAGCATTAGTGATAAGAACACATTAGTTGAATAAGTAAAATAACGTTAAGAATATTATGTGGAAAGAAAATATTGGTAATGTCAGACTTGAAATATAGTGAGTTTAACTCACCTTGACATTGTGAAATTATTGATTAATCCTAATATGAAGTAAGAGCCATATAGATAGCATTGAATCAAACACATAATCAAAATTAATGAGTAAAGCTAATATACTATAACCTAGATTATCACTAAGTGTCTTGCTGTAAACTTAATGACTCACATAGCTTAATCATTGTAGGAACACTTTTTGGATAGGTTGACTGTGGTAAGTCTTGAGGCATCCCTTAAAATCTTGTTAAAAAGGTGAAATGCAATGAGACTTAATCTCCCACCTTAAAATCATATTTAGATACATCATTCTCTAAGATCATTTGTTAATGGATAGATGATTGTGTGTAACTTAATATCATTTAGTGAAAGTTTACTCTAAGATTTTCCTATTAGAAAATCAACCAATTTGACTCATAAATTGGAATCGATTAATAATGAACTTAAATCTTTTTTGAAACAAAAACTTGTATGCTCTATAAATATAATTTGTGAATTAGGTTCTATAATCATAAATTCTATACCCTATTCTAATAATCTTTTGTGGATCTAGTTTTGGGGACATTTATCAAGATTTCTACACTTGTTTCCCTTTTCTCAGCTTGTGAAGTCAAATTATGTTTCCAAAAATAGTTAGAAGGACCTTGAAGATAGATCATAGTTTATTAGTGATTATCTTTACCTTTAAAATTATATAGGAGCATTTACTTCCAAATTTTATGTCCATTTTATCTTTTTAAAGACCCATTTCCAAATTAGATTTTTTCAAAAATTTATATTGTTCTTGGTTTTAGTCTGTGAGGTCATTTTGGAAAGGGGGTTGAATTAACCACCCAACTTAACATGTATTAAATATGGAAATTAAAACCTCTTACCTTGTGTTTCATATTTATGTTTAAATTTTTTTATTTAATTTTCAACCTCATTTGGTATTTTTGGTGAGTCCTCATTGTACCATTTCATTGGTGGTTTCCTAGGAGAATGAGGTTCCTGCTGGTAATTCTAGTTTGGTTTAGACATTTTGTTTTACATTGTTATTACATTAGGTATATTTTATGGCTATTTTGAGTTTTCCTTATATTTAATAATTGATTTACAACTTTGGTTAAATTATAATATTTTTGGGATATTTTATCCAAAGTCATTTTGTGAGCCCATGGTACATTTGTGCTTTCATGGTTTTTAGCATCACACTTTTCACTTAATCAACTCTTCACAATTTATAATGCTATAATCTCATTATGTGTTGATTTTCATGCCATTATATCCATTATGTGATCATATTTTATTTATTTAAAATTTGGGCTCATTAGGAGCATAATCCAGTTTCACCAAGTTTAAATAACCCTTTTTATTATGGAATCTGAGTTTTGGACCTTCAATGTTGGCTTGCAGTTATTTAATCTATTAGATATGTGTCTTATCCTTTAGTGCATTCTATTTTTTTCAAAATTTTAAGGTATATCTCTAGTGTGTTGTAACTAACAAGTATTTTTGAAAAGCAAACTTATTCACATTAATTGTTATTTACCAGTTATTATCCCTTCTATAACCATATGTAATTATTTATTCTTCTATATTTATTTATGGTAGTGTGGTTGAGTGAATTTTATAAAAAAAATTGGCGTGGTTTTGTGTGTTCCTAAATGTAAATTTTTGGCATTACACCATCTTAGTCATTTTTTAGTAAGTTCTCATTTACATTATTTATTACTATTTTTAGAAAGGTCAAATTTAGTCAAACATTTAACAAATAAATGGCTATAGTTATTTCATATTTATACCCAATTTTAATATACTCAGATCTTTAACAACATAGGATTTACAAACACTATGTCCTAAAAAGTTAAAACATTTGGTGAACCTGACTTTCTTTGAATATTGCTAAAAACCTAACCCTAAATGCTACTAGGGTTTGTATCCTTCTTTTTCATATTTTCATTAGCTATGTTAATATTTTCAGATTTCATATATTTTGTTTTAGTATCCCTATTTCACTTTTTTTACTATATGCCATCGAAAAAAATTATCTCTCTTCCATTAAGAATAAGTGATAGGCTTAATGACAATCCTATTTATCACACTCAAATTCCTTCTATTCAAGCTTATACCATGGACAAGGGACCATTTGAAACTCATGTCATTGATCATTCATACCTTGATTATTTGGATTTAAATGATAATGCATCCAAAGGTAAGAAATATCATCAAGATCAAGATGATACACAAGGTGGGAATTAGGATACTCTCCCCTCACTTAAAAATGAAAAACTAATTATAAATAAGGATGAGATTCTATAGAGTTTCAGAGATAGACTTTTAGAATAACCCCATGATCATGCATAGATTTTACAAGCCATAATAGAAATAAAAAAAAATCAAATAATGTTCAATCTTCTAATCCCCTAGATAGTAACTTTATGTGACTCACCTTGATGTGACTTGACATAGATGGCATCTATACATTTGTAGTCCAATGGGTCAATTGTAAATTTCAGTTCCTAGAGATGGTAATTAAATTGATGTGACTTAACTTGAAAAAAAATCCATATAAGAGCTTATGTACTTGATAGATTTAATGGTGGTTGTATTATTTAAATATATCAATGTATAATATAATCTAAATTGCCAATCATGTGTATGTAATGTTTAATGCATTTATGATAAATGTAAGCTAGAACTTGATTAATATAATTACTTTAGTAGTGATTTTTAAATGGTTTAATCTTTGATTTGAGAACCTTATCGAGGAATAAAATTAAACATCAGTTAAGTGGATGAAGTTATCATTTTGTTAAATTAATATTGTGATTTCTTATATTCATAATTAGATGATAGCGTTAGTGATAAGAACACATTTGTGAATAAGGAAAATAATGTTAAGAATATTATATGGTAAGAAAATATTGGTAATGTTAGACTTGAAATATAGTGAGTTTAGCTCATCTTGACATTGTGAAATTATTGATTAATCCTAATAAGAAGTAAGAGTCATACAAATAGCATTGGGTCAAACACATAGTCAAAATTAATAATTAAACTAATATATTATAACCTAGATTATCACTAAGTGTCTTGATATAAACTTAATGACTCACATAGATTAATCATTGTAGGAAACCTTTTTGGATAGTTTTATTGTGGTGAGTCTTGAGGCATCCCTTAATATCTTGTTAAAAAGGTGAAATGAAATGAGACTTAATATCCTAACTTAAAAGCATAGTTATATAAATCACTCTTTGGGATCATTTGTCATTGGATGAAGGATTGTGTACAATATTTTATGATTTAGTGCAAGTTTACTCTAAGATTTTCCTGTCATAAAATCAACCAATTTGACTTAGAAATTATAATCAATTAATAATGAAATTAAGTCATTTCTAAAATAAAAACTTTTAAGCTTTAGAAATATCATTTATGAATCATTTTATATAATAATAAATTCTATACCCTATTCTGATAATATTTGGTGGATATAGTTCTAGGGACATTTGGCAATCTTTCTACACTTGTTTTACTTTTCTTAGCTTGTAATGGAAATTTCAAATTATGTTACCAAAAATAGTTAGAAGGTAATTAAAGATATGAAAATTTTTATTAGAGATTATATTTACCTTTTAAATTATATAGGATCCTTTACTTTCAAATTTTATGTCCATTTTGTCTTTTTAAAGACGCATTTCCAAATTAGAGTATTTCAAAAATTTACATTGTTCTTGGTTTTAGTCTGTGAGCTCATTTGGGAAAGGGCATTGCATTAATCACCCAACTTAAAATTTATTAAATATGGAAATTAAAACCTCTTACCTTGAGTTTCATATTTATGTTTAACATTTTTTATTTACTTTTCAACCTCATTTAGTATTTTTGGTGAGTCCTCCTTGTACCTTATTCATTAGTGGTTTCCTGAGAGAACCATATTCTTGTTGGTAATTCTAGTTTGGTTTAGGCATTTTGTTTTACATTTTTATTACATTAAGTATATTTTATGGAAAATTTGGTTAATTTTTAATATTTTTGGGATATTTTATCCAAAGCCATTTTGTGAGCCCATGGTGCATTTGTGATTTCATGGTTTTCAACATTACACTTTTCACTTAATCAACCCTTCACCATTTCTAATTACATGATCTCATTATATGTTTATTGTCATGTCATTAAATCCATTATCTGATTGTAGTTTATTTGTTTAAAATTTGGGCTTATTAGGAGTGTAATATAGTTTCACTAAGTTTTAATAACCCCTTTTATTATGGAGTTTGAATTATAGACCTTTGGTGTTGCCTTGTAGTTATTCAATCTTTTAGATATGTGTCTTATCCTTTAGTACATTCTCTTTGTCACAAAAGGTTAAGGTATAACTCTAGGGTGTTATAACTGAGAATTATTTTTGAAAATCAAACTCATTCATAGTAATTGTTATTTACTAGTTATTATCCCTTCTATAACCATATATAATTATTAACTCTTATATATTTATTTATGATAGTGTGGTTGAGTGAAGTTTTTTTAACAAATGTAGTTTTGTGTTTTCCTAAGATGTAAATTTTGGGCATTACACCATCTCAATCATTTTATAATAAGTTCTCATTTATATTATTTATTGTTATTTTTAGAAAGGTCAAAGCTAGTCAAATATTTAATAAATCAATGGCTATATTTATTTCATATTTATATCTCAATTTAATATACTCAAATCTTTAACAACATATTATTTACAAACACTAAGTCCTAAAAGGTTATAACATTTGGTGAACCTGACTTTCTTTAAATATTGTTAAAACCCTAACCCTAGATGCTTCTAGGGTTTATATCCTTCTTTTTCCAATTTTAATTAGCTATGTTAAGCTTTTAAAATTTCATACATTTTGTTTATCAACATTATTTCACTTTTTTTACTATATTCCATCTAAAAAAATTCTCTCTCTTCCTTTAAGAATAAGTGTTAGGATTAGTGGCAATCCTATTGAGCACACTCAAATTCCTTATATTTGAGCTTATACCATGGACAAGGGACCATTTTAAACTCTTTTCATTGATCATTCACACCTTGAATATGTGGTATTTAATGATAATGCATCCAAAGGTAATCAATATAATCATGATCAAGATAATACACAAGGTGGGAATTAGGACACTCTCCCCCACTTAAAAATGAAAACCTAATTGTCAATAAGGATGAGACTATATAGAGTTTCAAAGATAGACTTTAGGAATAACCCCATGATCATGCACACATTTTACAATCCATAATGGAAATAAAAAAAATCAAATAATGTTTAATCTTCTAATCCCCTAGATAATAACATTATTACACATAATTTAGAGGTAACTCAATTAGCACAACAACCAATTGTAACTCAAAAAAATTTAGTGATAGCTACACCTCCTATGGTTATTTCCTCCACTTGAGATGTATAATCCCTTATGGAGGAGGTTCATAATATATAGGCTAAGGTTTGACATCTTAAACAAGGATCTACTAAGCCATCACATGCCTTGTATTCTCATAATATTTTACATACACTTTTGGCACATCACATAGTGGAAACTCCTTTGACATATAGATTCATATCACCTAAAATTTCATTTTATAATGGTAAAGGTGACATAGAGGACCATATCTAAACTTTCCACAAAACATGTTTAGACTACATGTCCAATGATTGACTCCTCACCAAGTTGTTCACACACAATTTAAAGGATTATTCCTTACAATGGTTTTATTATCTACTGAATCAATCTATCAACACATTTAATCCATTAGTAGATATGTTTTTAGCACACTTCTCAATAAACATCAGTGATAAGATCTCATATGCTCAAGTAGAACATATAAAACTATATTTTTTTACCCTTAGGGATGATTAATTAGGTGTCATAGGTTCTATTTATTTAAATCTCATAAATAAATCCTATCCTAAGGTTTAGATTATTTACCATTTACTAGTTTGGTAAATAGCCTTTAATTTTACCCATTTACCATTCCTAAACTCATAAAAACATTTATAACAAAGGAATCTATCCCCATAACTAATTTACCTTGATGTGGAGTTGTTACCAAAAACTCCACCTATTATCAAACTATTCTCACCCATGGTTGAAAAAATGCCCTATTTTGGGTGAATTGGTGATGATTCACCCACAATCGGCATCGATTCTCTAGATTAGTGTTGATCCATAAGTATGCAACCTACCTTTGCATTCTAGAACTAGAAAATGAGATCCTCAAATCACTAATAGAATTATTGGACATTTTGGTGACATTCCTAATGATATTCTATTGGATTTTTGTCACATTCAAATCATATCCTTTATCCTACCTAAACAACTACCTATGCCTATGGAGGAATTGCATTCTACTCATAAGAGAATTAAAAGTAAGTACCATATTCTATTTTATCATTATCTATCAATTAGAATTTCATTTATCCATCTATTTAATCATTAAAATACTATTATCACTCCTATATATATATTTATTAACTTTTTAGTAAATCTATCTCATTTTTACTCTTTTTTTTAAAACTTAGCCATAGGAGAGAATCAATCCTGATTCATTTTGGATTGGCACCAATTTTTCCAATTGACACTGATCCTATCAAGATCAACATCGAACCACTATGTTTAATATAGAGTATCTGAGACCTTATCCTAAGATTACGTTTGAAATATTTTGTTTATTAATTTTATTTGAACATGTCCTACTTCTTATAGATGATTCTACCTAGTTTAGTTCATAACGTGACCAACATCATTGAGCTCCCCATAGTTTCCTAACCTTTATTTGTGGACTAGAGAGACATAGCCTTTGTGTTATCCCTCTATGCCATAATTTAATCACCCTCTCATGAATTCATTGAATAATAATTAGTTGTTATTAAAGATGATTTATATTTTGCTTCCACTTATTAGGAAGAATATTTAATTTACATTACTAAATTAATTGAGGAAGAAAATCTAAATTAGCTTTATTATCACATCAGTTATGTATTTATAATTTCATATGCTTTTTATTCACTTAATTACATAAATAGTGGACTGACATCCTTATAAGGAATTTTACCACTTCTTGGAACTGATCTTTGGTTAAGTAGTCCACCCATCTCTTTTATTAATTTATTATTGTCAAGTATTCACATATGTGTAGGTTAGCCTTCCCAGATAAAAAAAGAGTTCTCACTATTGATGGATCCAAATTAGTGCACAATGTCTTTTGATCCAAAATTATCCACATAAACCTTATTTTATTTTAGTTTTAAGTAAGAGACATTTTAATTTAAAAATAAAATGAAAAACTACTTAAACATTCTGGCATACCCAGTGAGACCCCTATGGTCTCACTCTTCTTTTTAAAATTCATTTCTAAGTTTATTTACCTTTCTACCTTTTATTTTATTTTTTGAATTCATCTAAAGAAAATCAAAATTAAAATTTCCCTTTTTTAAAGGTTAAATAATTTGCATCCATTTTGCCTACTTAGTTTACTCATATAGATAATCTAGGCAGTGAATTTATATTAGTTATCACCTTTATCAGACACAAACCAAATCATGTTTATAAAAAAATCATCAAAACATCTGACCTAATGGAACTGATAGTGATTTTATCACCTTGTGGTAACCTTCTTTGCAATGATCCCACTTGGATTTTACTACCAAGGGGAGGACCAAGTTAGTTCTCTAGATGAGTATAAATTCTGGTCTATCGATATATGCTATATAATCACCTAAAACACTTACACTATGGTATGTTAAGTGAGGGGGTATGACCCAACACTAATCCATGTATTGGTACTAATACAAAAATCCATGAGTGCTAAAACAAAACCTGAGACCATCCTTAGATCACCATTTCTTAGGATCCTCAATATCCTTCTTCCTTTTTTCACACTTTAAAGTTAAAAAGTATAACATTTTTAGAAATGAATTTAGTGTGTGCATATTTTCATCCTCACTTGAAATGAGATAATCAAAAATAATATTTCACATGTTTTTTTGTTATTTCTTAATTTTTTCCCTTTTTATCACTACATGGTTTTAATGCAATAATAGTCATAAAATAAAACCAAACCCCCATCTTCATCTTCATCCATGGAAAATTCACTTAGTCCTCCTCCTTTCCTTGAGTCCACGAGGGAGGGTATCCATTAGTATTACACCCAAGGTGATCCTAAATTCACCACCATATTAGATAGAAATACCATAGCTCTTAACCATTATCTCACCTCTAGATATATATGTATCTTGTTATCCCCCCATATGTATTTCTCTCAGCATACCTATGACATTCCCTTTTAATAGGGTGAAGTATTTACCACTACCATGGTATTTTCCTATAATAATCCTCCTCCCACTAGTTATGATACCATAATGACACAACCCTTAAGCAACCCACCTCTAATAACATCTAATGATCCATCACCAACCACTACTCAAACTTAGAACATTACCACTCCTTATCCTATATCTACCTAACTAGTTACTACATAACTTTAGAACCTAGTCATATCAATCTTAATAATGCTTCTACTAATTTAAACTAGTATACCCTTAAGTACCTAAAAGAAACTATTATAACAAGCCCTTATAAGTTAGCTACCTCAATATTATGTACCCTTAACTACCCAATATGTAACACCTACATAAGCTTTTGGGTCTATGTATATCCCTTTATAAGATCCATAGTATGTCATCAATTCTCAACTCATTATAACCATCTTGATCGATTATCCCTTATCTCAATATTTTTTAATGTCATTACTTACGTACCAACTCCTACAATAAAATGTTTTGGGAGGAATCCCTCAACATAGCATCGAACCTGATCTCATAAGCATCTTCATGAATAGGATGTCTAACTTGGAAGCCTCTTCCTCTAGGTAGAAGAACATGTTCACCTATGAGTAGATATGTAATGAGCCCAATAACCCAATAGTTCTTATTAGACCTTATCCTCTATAATGGGAAATCCCTAAGTTTACCAAGTTTTAGAATAAGGAGGACACATAAAAATGTTTGTGATCATTTAGACATAATTTCTACCTCATAGCATATGATGATGTGTTCCTTCTTAGGACATTCCTATCTCACTAGTCGAAGCTATCCTAGATTGGTATAGTTTAATCCCCCAACATTCCCTCTTCTCATTTGGGTAGCTAGCTCAAATATTCCTAGAACATGTTTCCATCAATATAGTAAGAAATTTGCCATTATAGACCTTTATTCCATCCAACAATTTGACGATGAGTCTATTGCCAACTTTGTAGCTAGATGGAGAAGTTTAATCAATCAAATCACCTTCTCTCTACTACAGCTCAAGTTAATTGAGTTATTTACAAGAGCATGTGCCAAACACATCTCATCAACATTACAAGTACACTATTTTAGAACCTTCAATGAGGCTTTTTAAATGGCCCATAAGGTTGAAATTAGAGCCTTTGAGGAAGGAAAGGTTAAACTATAAATAAAAATTTAAATTAGAACCCTCTATAGGGACTAATAATAATAACAACAAAACCAAATGGGTTACCATCATCTTAGTTGTAAAGTTAGCACCACCTCAAGATAAAAACCAATCCAAGCCTTCCACTTCATAGGCATAGTCTTAGAAGCTATTAACATAGTTTCCCCCATGACAATATACCCCTCTAAGAGAATCCTATGCATTTATTTTAGATAAACTCCTAAAATATTATCTTGATGAAATCCCTCCCTTAAGACCTCTTAATGAGTCTCATCCTAAAACTAGTTGGTTTAGAGAAAGTAACTTTTGTAATTTTCACTGTGTAATAGGCCATGATGTCAATAAATGTCACTATTTCAAAGGATTAGTAAAAAATATTATAGATCAGGGAGAATTACAATTAGATTATCCTAATTCACTTGTAAACCAATCCATAGATATATTTAGGAAGCCATTCCCAAACCATGCTTCCATATCAAATTCCATACAAGCTAAATCAGGTTCTACATCAAAACATAAGACTCACATAATTAAAACCATCCATGACTAGATTTTACATAAATAAGTCATTGATTCCCCTATCCCTAATCTCATCATGGGAGACACTTTTAGAACATCTTAACCAAGTGAAGACATCCCAAAATCTTCCTCTAATTTGTCAGATCTCATTATTTTGGATCCACTAGAAGAATCCATATCTAAAATCACTTAAGAACTAAGAGAGGAAAATATTATTGAAGAAAAGGTTTATGCAAACATTCCCTAATATTCTATTCCTTACATCATTTTCATACCTTTATCTTGCATACATGTTCCCTATAACCTATTCTCCCCAAGGAAACTGGTGTGTTACCTCAAACTATTTCTAGATCAATTCCCCCCATTGCTAAGGAAACACTAAATTATAGAGAGAATAAGGGGAAAGATGTAAATAATAGAAAAAATATTATATCCCCAAGGGGAAAATATCTAAAACATCTATTAGGATTGAAATCCCTAAAGAGGATATCCCCACAAATTCATAAGTAGATGCAAAAAGGAAAAACACTACTACCCCCTATTTGGACTATAGAGCATCTATACTAGGGCCTCATCCTTCAGCTAAACTAAAAGCTACTATTATAGATTCTACCACTAAAACACATGTACCATCACAATGAAATATCCCCACTATGATCATGGTAATCCACAATCCATTAAATCCCTATTATCCATAGGTTTTAGGTGTTAAGACTTACCCTCAACATAAAGTACCTATAGTAGGGACTATATAAGAAATTAGCTTAAGAGGCCAACGTTCAAGATCACATACCTATCCTCCACTAGTGCCTCAAAGGATGGAAAAGTTGAGTCAAGACCCATTGAAGGAATATTATTATAAGATCTTCAATCAACCTATCTATACCTCCTTAATCATGTTACCACATGTAAAGCTTATCAACCCTCATATTCAAAATCCATCATGGTATAGATAAAATAGGACATGCATGTACCATAAAATAGAAATACATGACATAGAAATATGTAATGCATTTAAGGTTTTAGTCTAAAATTTGTTAGATGAAGATGATCTCTTAATAAAATAATCAGATCATGACCATCCCCTATAGTTACATCCATTTTAGAAAGTAACATGTTAAAACAAGATATAAGAGAGGATAGAACCTATAATTAGGTTCAATGATACTCTTCCCCATAGATAAGGATGAATTTGAGAGCATAGTTAATCCCCCTATATCCAGATAGTTATAGTTCATATAGCCACACAATCGCAAGCATAGGGTCATTATACCCATAATCATGAGAAAGCTAAAGTGACTATTGATAAAGCACTGACTCTTGTCATAAATAGTTTGATAACACCTACCCCTAAACCTAAAGTCTCAATTTTAGTAAATTCACAAAATAATAATGCTTTAAAACTCATACAAATATCCATTCTAAAATAACTGCATCAACTATCGATCAACATGTCCTTATACAAACTTGTCCGAAACTCTCCACAGCATCATGAAGCCATGATATAAGCCTTACAAGCTATAAAAATATAAACATATAAGCCTCAGATATTTTAAAATTTCATTACATCACTTCAAAAACACTTATCCATAATATTTCATGATTTAGAGATACCACCTTTACATCTAGATGACTAAGATCCTATCTTTTTTATCACCACATAGATAGATCAAACTTAAATTAAAATAGTCATGATAGATAATGATGATAGTATATGTAGACACCTAAAATTGGTAACCAATGTATTTATACCCAAATTTATAGCAATTTTTACCAACCTTTGAACATTTAGCCTAAGAATTTCTAAATATCTCAGATTTGGCTTCATAACATGCAATTAAATCAATTTGGCCCAAAAATAAATTAAATAAGACAAATACACAAATCAATTAATTTAGATCCTTCAACAAATGTTCAAATGCTTAAAAATAATTAATTAACATTAAAATCCTAATCAGAGTCCTAATTGACTTCATCCTTGAACAATTAAATGAATTATCAAAAAGGAAAATTCAAATTTAAAAGAATATCCTAGGAATGAATCATTACCTTTTGCAAGTTGTCCAAAATGTAAAATATATCAAAGCACACCTATTCCATGATAATAATGAGGTTTTGACACCTTTTAAATCTATTGGGGTTAACTAATCAAACCTAGGTTAGGATTTAACTCATTCCAAGTTTAATTAAAAGACTATAAATGCAAGCCTAGAGCCCGTCATTTAGAGAGATTGGACCATAGTAAAGTTATAATGAAGGATTTAGGCCATGAATAAAATACATAGATTTATAATGCCGAAACTCTAAGATAGTCCACTATGATCTATTAATCCATATCAAACCAACCAAACATGATGCCAAGAGGAGATGGAAATAACCAAGCCCCATTGATGAAGAGTTCTTGAGCACAATTTGAGCAAGCCAAATGAAGAGACCTCATATAGCATTTAAGGAATTGGTAAGGAATTTGTATAATTTATTTCCATTTTTAGTTGTGCTTTGTTTATTTATGTTTCTTCACCATGCTCCTCCATTTAATCTAGGCAAGGTAGTGTTATGCATGTTAGTGTGTTATGTTTTCATTCTGATATAGCCTATTTGAGCCTAGATTTTGACTCCACATTTGGACAAAAAAAATATAAAAAAATTCCCTTTCCTAGTTAGACCTATTTAGAACATGTTTGGACATTAGAGTTTGGCATCTTATTTCTAGGTCACTTTACTTGACCTTGTTTGTGTAAAACATTTAACATTAGACATTTGATGTTATACTATTTAAACCATATCTTTGCATATACCTTTTAGAGATACAACTCCACCCTTAACCAAGTTAGATAGAGTTGAACCCTTTATCTTTTTAGACATAGTTTTTTAGAGTTTGTAGAACTCTAATCCCATCTTGTTGTAAAACATTTGTCATAGATTTGACCATGACACACTACACATGTAGTGGAACTATGTATAATATAGGATATAGAAATGCTAGCATGGAAGAGGAATTTTCTCAAGACCCTTATGGAGATGATATTGTTTGATATATAGATTCCTATCCACCATACAAACTCAAACATGGGAATAGAGTCAAGATCCTTTGGCCAATTATTTGGCTAGCATGCCTCCTTACATGAATCAAGACTAAGAATAGATAGATAAATATTTTTATAGTATACCTATGGTTATATAAAATGTGCAAAAATAACCTTATTATAGTACAATTCCATCAAACTATGAGTTAGGACATGACAACTTGTCAAATCTAGTAAGAGGACCTTATAACATGTCTTATTAGAATAACAATCAGGCCTCTTATAACAACCCTAATGCCATAGTACCAATGCCATATCAATATCCATGTATGATTGTCACACAAAGGAGCCTCATGGAGGACCATTTCATTCAAATGCATATAGTATACTAGACATATCGAGACCTAACACATAACTTTAACAATATGACCATGTTGAACAAGCCTCATGTTGATTTATCTCCTTCAAAAAAAGTTTTAAGGGAATTGATTGGTCAAGAAAATTAGGGTCTAGACCAATTTACACAATAGATTTCAATGGAAAACATGTTTAATACCCTAATTATCAGGGAAGTGTCTTCTGCTTCTATGTAGAATAGTGAGAAAAAAGAGTGGACAATGTGCAAATAATGTCCAATTTAGACCAAAGTGGTGTTAACACACAAATGATGAGTTAACAATAAAATTTACCTTTAACTAACACCATTAGTGGTTTGTAAAATCAAGGATTAGTAATTTATACTTCCCAACCTCAAATGAATACCCCTAACCCTTAACTAGTTACTTCTTCTAGTACCCAACAAGGACTAAGTAGTCAACCAATGACTAGTATCACACCATAATAAAATGTGACAAATTTTAATCTACCCCAATAGGTGATGAGTAATATTCCACAATAGTAGGCACCATCAAACATACCAATGAAACAAAGGCAAAACATATTTCCACCTCAATAGGGTGTAACCAATGTTCCACCTCATTAGGTAGTGATGAACATACCTCTTTCATCATAGACTAACATACAAATCTAAAATTAAATGATGTTTATATAATAACATACTAGTATTAGTTAGTGATAGATTTCAAATATCCAACATGTATTTGCTTCCTAATATGGATTTATGCAACCAATAGATTCTAACATTCCACAAGTACATATTAGGCAATAATTACCTTTCATGCAAAATGTACCACAAGTTCAAAGATAGGGTCTTGGTTCTCAAGTTCCCCTCAATTATCAAGGTATGAATAGTCAAAAACATGTCCCTATTTAACCTCAATAGGAATAATATGACCATTTTTCCTCCCTAGAAACCATAATATTACCAACATTAGGCCTACATACCCAATCCTAACTAGAATATCACACTATAGTACATGTAATTTCAATAATCACACACTAATCCATGCATACATATTCTTGGTTCATTCCCTAACCAATCTAACATTCCTTATTAAATACCACCATCATACCCCAGTCAAAGTAATTCACTTGTGACCACTCAACCATCACCTTAGGCCAATATTCCCACAAGTTTCCTTTAACAAGAGATATAATAGATGAAGTATGTAATTACCACCACCCAGGCTAGGAAACAAATCAAAAATTTCAATTTGGATGATGTGTATTCTTACCCTTTTAACATGAAATACTTGTAGATACCATTGCCACCAGGGTACGAGTCACCAAAGTTTAATAAATATAAGGGAGAAGGTGACCCCAAGGCATATTTGATAGAATTATTTGTTGCATGACAATAGGTGGCTTATGGTGACATATACCTTTTACTATCATTTCCAAGAAGTCTAATAGGACAAGCCTTGAAATGGTTCTTGAAATTACCAACAAATTTAGTTTATATTTTGATAATCTTTCAAACAAGTTCATGAAAAACTTATCTTATAATCTCGAGCATGATATTTCATTGGTAGGATTGACACAAGAAAAAAAAAGTCAAAGAAAGCTTTGTAAGCTACCTATAGTGATGTAAAGCCTTTACAAGCTAGTTTAACCATGATTTACTAGATAAAAAATTAGTCATTATATTTACCAAGAATTTACATAGTGAGATATTTTACTATCTAGAGTTGTAGTGTGCACATACCTTCAAGGAAATCATTGACAAAGATTTAGTTATCAAAAGATCCATTAATAACAAAGGGATCATTAAATTAACCTTGTCAAATTAGAATAATGGCTAGAATCAAAACCAAAATAGTAGCCAAAATCAACATCTAGTCTAAGTGCAAGTGTCGTAACTAGCATAGGCCAATAATAATGATAAACCAAAGTAATTAAATTGTAATAAAAATATTTTTGGGAATGAATTAATAGATTAAAAAATTACCAAATGGAAAAACACCATTTAATCAACCTATGCCACCTTTCTAACTTATTCCTAACTAACAACCTCCTTAGCATTTATAGCATGTGCAATAAGCACAATAACCTAGACTAGTGCAACAAATGCAATAAATGTAACAACCTATACCTTTTTAAAACCCTCTTCCTCCAAGGATAAACTTTCCTACTCATCATGCTTTTATTAACCTTAGATAGACCATTAAATTAGTCTTTTTTAAGCTTGTAATAACTAACTTGATTAAATTACCTATTCAAAAAGAGCAAGTTTATGAGGGCATTGACATGACAGACTAGTATAAGCCAAATGAATCTATGATTTTCATAGGGTAAATGGCCATAATTTATATTTTTGTGTGAAAATTAGACATGTAATCCATAATATGTTGGAAAATGAATAGATCACATTAGATTGTGGAGCTTACACATCCAATCATAGTTTCAACATTTAGCAGAATCCTTTTCCCCAACATAAAAACCAACATAAAAAAACAAAAATAACTACTAGTGCAACATCAATAATAGTAGTATCAAAAACCAAGGATAAACCAATAGACTCAAAAAAATCAATAGGAGAACCAATAACACCAAAACAATGGACAAAACCAAGGTCAGAATGGTAATAACCAATAGACCTACCATGCAATTGCACATGACTACAACTTAGTTATATGCCATATTGTAGGAGGTCACATTACCACCATTTCAATCAATATAAGACCAATAATCAATTATATAATACCATTGCTAGACATACCCAATTAACCAAATCATTTTGGTAATCCTTCCTTAACCTAAGACCGTGCACAAGTAAACCAATAAGCAAGGATTCCCATGTTAGGACCTTATACTGATAACTCATTATTGTCCCATGACCATGCATAAGCACATTCACAATCAAGACTTATCTTATATGGTCCCCCTCCACCATCATTTTTTAGTAACAATGGTCTTGTATCTAATCCCAATTGTGTAATCATAACTTGGTGGTCGAAGATACCATACTAGGCCCACAACCATCTACCACTTCACCCATCATCCAAGTAACCACTCTACCTTATAATAATCCATTTACCACTATCCAAGAAAGACATTTAACATTGTGGAATAATTGTAAAGACACTAGCACAAATCTTAATTTTATATTTGTTGCCTACATAAACCATCAACAAAAACATCTTAAAAGAGTTTATTGGTCAATCCAAAGTTCATAATGACATATCCCTTGATAAATTTCAAGCTTTGGTTGGACACCTAGCTTCATCCCAACAAGTAACCTTTAACCAAAGTGATATGTCATCCCTTGGTCTACTACATAATAATCCATTGTACATCAAAGTTTACATAAAGTGGAATATAGTGAAACATGTCCTTATAGAAAATGGAACAGTTTTAAACATAGTGTCTCTAAAGATCATAGATATTATTGGGTACACAACATCAGATCTCTAAGCAAAAATAATAACCATTAAATACTATGATAATGAAGAATAAGAATCACAAATCACTATTAGTTTCCTAGTTATCATATGCCTTTGACCCATATATACATTACCATGTGTTGGATCTTAATTTATCATACAATATGTTTTTGGGTAGACCTTGGTTACATGAGATTCATGTAATCCCATTGACATTGCTCCAATGTATCAAGTTCTCCCATTTAGGGTTGGAGGTTAATATTCTAGGAGATTTACATCCATATGAGCATTGTAAACATCTAGAGGCTGAGTTCAAAACCTACAACTACCATTTTGGCATGAATCTAGTTTTCAAGTAGGACAAGGGGAAAACAATACTTATTGTTTTACCAAAGGCCAACTGCATTAACCCTGATACCCTTTATTCACTTTCTCACATGTCACCTCCTAAAATTTCCATTCATTATACCATCTTAGCTAATGGCCTAGGATAATACTTGACCCATGACACCTTTCACATTGTAAAGCTCCTATATAACCCTAAGTCTTTGGAAGACCTAAAGCCAAACCACTTCACATGGAATGGCAAAGAAATGGAAAATGCAAGCTTCATAATGAAAAGCTATCACTTTCATATTGAAATTTGGCCAAGAACATAACCCTCTTGAAGGTGATGAATCATGGTTGTATAATGACAAGCTAGCCATCTATTATAAAAATGCAAAGTATCTTATTTGTAATAGGATCATGGAATATCAAGACTATGAAAGAGGATGCCTTAGACTAGTTCAACAAGGAATAATTAAACTAATTTCTATGACTGAGTACAAAGGAACCTACAGACTTGGATTTAAACCACTTGGGGGTGACCCCACATATCTTATTTGAGTTCCATCACCAATTACTAGTGACAAAGATGTTGATAATGAAGTAGAGTCTAATCATATCCAATTTGATGACTTAGCTGAAACCAATCTATTTGACAATAATTCCATTTGTACCCTTCAACTATTCATTCCTCATAATCCACTATAATTATATTATCCCCAACTTATAGACTAGGACCAATAATAATCCAACGTGCCAATTGATGAGTTTCAAAATAGTGAATCTTTCTATGATTTTCTAGGCCTTAGGGATAATGTTCTATTCAATGACCATAAATCAAGGTTCTTAATTAAGTTAGATATTGATTCTTATTTTGGATATTAGGTGAACACCCTTATCCAAAATCAATGAAATAAAACATTGAGGTCCCAAAGTGAAAACCTTGTTGAGGTGCTTTTGGACTAGGGAAATAGTAAAGATAAAGACTAGTCTAGTGGTGAAAACCTATTTTAGACACCATTAGATGTGGGTGTTTAAACTTATTCAATTTAGACTAGGAAACCACCAATGTTGAACTTGTTTATGGGTATGATTTTAGATTTGAAGAACAATAAGATTTTTATCAAATCATCTAGATAAGCAACAATGGCAAAATTATCTATGGATCTAAATTTGGTCTTGAGGAACAATAATCCTTTGATCAAATTGTATAGGAATTTCTAACTATTTTTGTTACATGGAAATATCTCCCCTTGGTGGATTATAATTCATCATGTCTATGAGAAACTGAAGAATAGTTCCTAATAGAGGATTCTACTATTATAAACTAGTTCAAATATTTTCCAACTATTCTTGAAGATGGTTCAACCCTTCTAGTGGAAGACATAATAAAAGTAAACATTAGAACTCCACAAGACCCAAAATGGATAAAATTAGGCATGTACCTCACTAAGGAGGAGTGTGAAGTATTTAAATACCTTCTAAAGGAGTTTGTAGATATATTTTCATGCGCCTATTTGGACATGCCTATTTTAGACCCTTCCTTGGTTCTTCATCACCTTGTGGTACATCTTGATGCCAAAACTATTAAACAAAAGTTACACAAAATACATCATTGAAATGTTGTATTGGTAAAAAAAGAGGTGTATTGGAAGTGAGATGTATTAGGCCAATCAACTATTCTAAATGTATTTCAAATGTTGTGCCAATTAGAAAAAAGATAGAAAGAATAAGAATTTGCACTAATTTTGGGACATAAATAAATCTTTCCCTAAGGATGAATTTCCACTACCAAACATTGACCTGATTATTGACTCCACAATGGGTTATGATATTCTTTCACTAATGGATGATTCTTAGGCTACAATCGAATCCAAATCATGCTTGAAATCCAACACAAAATATTGTTCACCATTTCTATGGGGAACATTATGTTATTAGCTCATGCCAATTGGTCGTAAGAATGTAGGGGCCACCTATCAAATATCCATGACATTCATATTTCACAATATGATGTATGACATTATTGAAGACTACATCGATGACATATTAAGTAAATCAAAGACCATGGTTGATCATCTAGTAGTATTAAGAAGGATATTTGAGTGAATACATGAGTACAAAGTCAAGCTCAACCCTAAGAAGTGTGTGTTTGGCATAACATCAGGCAAGCTTCTTGGCTTCATTGTGTTTTGTATAGACATTGAATTTGATGTAGCCAAAGTATAAGCCATAATAGATATGCCACCACCAACCTATTTGAAGCATCTCCATAGTTTGTAGGGCAAGATCCTATCCATTAGATGCTTCATATCTTAATTAGATGATAAGTGTCATCCATTTACACACTTAACAAATAAGGTGTAACATTTTTTGGGAATGATGATTGTTAGAAATATTTTCAATAGTTAAAGGACTGTCAAGAAAATCCACCAATTTTATTGCCTCCCACATCGATAAAACCATTATTGTTATATCTATCAGTTACTAACAATGCCTTGGGATCACTTTTATCTCAACATGATGACAATGGAAAATATCATGTAGTGTACTATCTAAGTCTTATGTTGGTCTCATATGAACATAATTATACACCCATTGAAAAATATTATCTCACCATGGTCTTCACAGCTCAAAAATTATGACATTACATGTTGAATAATAAGACTATGGTCATTTCAAAAGTAGATCCACTCAGGTATGTACTATCTAATATATATTTACAAGGTCATATGGTGCTTCTTAATGAGTTTGAGATAGAATATTTGAACTAAAAATCCATCAAGGTGTAAGTTATTATAGAACAACTTGTTGATGTACCCCTTTATTGATATAGAGCCACTGATATTCTAATTTCCTAACAAATCCATCATGACCATCATTAAAAAACCTCTCAAGGAGTATCCCTAAAATATGTATTTTGATAGATCTTTCAAAACACATGGATTAGGGGAAGGCCTTTTGTTTATAACACCATAGGGGGATCTAGTCCCTAAATCATACAAAATCAACTTTCCTTTTACCAAAAACATGGATGAATATGAATCACTCATTACAGGTCTTCAAAAGGCAGTACAATAGAACATATGTGATATAAAGGTTTTATGGTGATTATCAATTAATCATCAATCAAGTTATAGACCATTCTTATACCAAAGATGACAAGCATATAAGGCTATGGTTGACACTCTCAAGCAAAAAATTATTGATATTCAATTTGAACATATACCAAGGGAAAGCAATAGAATAATAGATGTTATGGATACCATTGGATATTTGATTCAACATATAGACACAACAAAGGAATATTAGTTTCTCACTGAAAATCTAATAGTGTTAGGTCATGAACCTTCAACTATCACAATGATATATGATATTATTGGTTCTAACTCTACTTAGTATTCAGACCTATATGCCTATCTTCATGACAAAATACAACCACAATACTTAACTTGGAAATAAACCAAAACCTTCATTCACAATTACCAACACTATACTTTACTTAGACCAACCCTATACCACCATATTTTTTAATGGAACTCTGCTTCATTGTTTAACTTTGGTAGAATTTACACTTGTATTATGGGAAGTTCACAAAGGTGTATGTGGAGCCCAAACTAAAGGGGAAGTCTTATCCAAAAATCTCTTATGTATTAGGTATTATTGGCTAACAATGGATATAGATGCAATTAAATATGTCAAGAGATGTGATAAATGTCAATAGTATATAGATCTGATTCATGCCCTAGCCAAGAGTCTAAAACCAATGCTAACACCATGGCCATTTTCTACATAGGGCATCAATATCATTTAGAAGATAAACCCCACCTCATTAAATGGCCATAATCATATCCTTACCACCATAGAATATTTCACTAAGTGGGTTGAAGCTATACCCTTCACTTACATGACTAGAAATAAAATTTCCAAATTCATCTTTGACCATCTCATTTACCACTATAATATCCCTTCTGACATTATATCTGATATCATGTATCATTCAAGAACAAGGATGTCAAAAAGCTATGTGTCGAGTAAAAAATCAAACAACATTTCTCCATTTTAAACCCTCAAGCTAATGACTAGGCAAAATCATCAAACAAAACCATTGTCAACATCCTCAAAATGATTGTCAATGATGTTAGTCATGATTGGCACCTTTAGATATTTCATGCCATTTAGGTATACCATACCAATCACCACACTCCCATAGGTGCCACTCCATACTTTTTTATGACACTAAGGCTATCCTTCCCATTGAGGTCAAGTTTCCTTAATTATGCATCTCTTTGAAACATGTCCTGGATGATGAAGACTATCAAGTAGCTCACCTATAAGAGATATAGATACTTGATGAAAAATGTATGGATGCAGTAAACAATCTACAAGATTTTAAGAAATGACTTTGTGGACACTACAATCAGTGAATGAAACATAGAGAATTTAAGCTTGGTGATCTTGTCCTTAAATAAAACCAAAAAAATACCATGGTTGATAAAAATCATAAAGGTAAGTTCAAACCCAACTAGGTAAGCCCTTTCATCATTGTTGAAAACTATGGTGTTGGTACATACAGGCTTACCACAGTAGACATGGACAAACTTCTGGAGCTGATGAACATTATCCACCTCAAACATTACTTCAATTAAGTGATTTTGTGTATCATCTATGAGGACCATTTCAAGTTGTATCATATTATCAACATTGTTCTTTATACATTACCATCATACCATTCTATCAACATATCACTTTGACATTCAAAGCAATCTATTCTACTATATCTTTTCTATTGACCGAACATGTTTTGAATCATATATAATTAAACCATTTGACTTTAGTTCATCTATTGGTTTCATATTTTTAGCATGAAGAATCAGATCAGATTTAGTAGTTGTTTCAAGCATTCTAGTTAGAGGTAATATTTTAGAGTAGTATGATAAAAGTTTTGGTAGTTGCATCCTTCATTTCTTGTTCCCTTTTAATCATTTTTTTTTATGTGAGCATGATTATATCTATATATATGGGTAAATTAGTGTCTCACTATGATCTGTAAACTAAAAATACAAGTGTAGTACATTTGAAAATCACTTGTTCATGTTTAAGAGATCCTTTAAATTCTCACTTTCTTGTGTTTAATTTTTCATAAAGAAATTAAAATGAAGATCAAAATGCAATAATAATCAGAGAAAATCAAAGATATCACCAGCAAATTGATAATGGAGTTCAGCTTCAATAGCCTACGTCTCTGGGTCCATTCAAAGTGAGGACCATTCTCATTAATTTTGTGCAAAAAATGGCTTCCAAAACATTTACAAGTCTTCAATTCACCTTCTCTAATCTCTATTTGACTGCAAATATTTCTCTTAGATCTGAAAACAAAAGCCCAAGGCCATACAAAGAAAAAACAAGGCTCTAATCCTCTTAATTCTCTTTACACAGTCAAATTTTTGTGTCAATATAAGTAAAAATTACTCCCTTTTATAACACTTCAACCACCATGGCTGAAGTGGTCAAGACCTTAGCCTTTTGGCCACTAGGTCTCAAGTTCCAAACTCTCTTCCTCCATTCTAGGTACCTAGGGAACTGTGCAAGGGTGTCCTTCCTCCATGAGCATGCTTTAACCAAGGAATTAGTCCCACATTTGCTGGGAAAGGTTGTTTTAATGCTTAAAATAGCAAGTTTGTTGAAGTTTTCAAATAACAAGGATTTGGGTGTCAACTTTGGCTACCACCTAGCCTATTCAAATGCCTAAGAATGAGGGATGCACTTAGTGTTTGTGGCATGGAGGTTTGGCGCCTATTTTGATTTGAAAATGTCAAATATCATGTGCATCAAATAAAACACCTAACAATTTTTTTTTGCCCCCTAATTATTTTCCATGTGTCAAATGGAGATTGGTCCACTTAGCATTTCTCAACTATGCCACATCACTTTTGACATCCTTGTTGCATGATTTCTTCAACTAGCTATATCTTGAGAATTTAGACTCCATATTTAGAACTGTGAAAAGTGCTAGAAAGCTCTTGACAAGTACTACAATGTGCAAATGATTTGAATTGACTTTGAAAAATAGAATGGTACATGGATCCACCTAGATCATTCCTCCCCACTGGGAACTTTTGGACCTCTAAAAGTTGAAATTAATTGGTAATGAGGTGAGGGTATTTTTTCCTCACCTTTCTGACTTCCATCCATCTAGCCTTGTTTAGGTGCATCCCTTTGAGACCAACACAAAGATATTCAACATTACCTCTTCGTGAAGTCTGCATATTCTTGTCAAGTATAGTATCTTCCTATAATTCTATTAGATATTCAGGAGAAAAATCATGAACACAAGGAATGGATACACTTTCATCATGATCAATGATCATTAGAGGCTCATACAATTTCAAATTTTCCACATTTACAACTGAATAAATCTACATGTAAGATGGTAAATCTAATTGAAAAGCATTTGTGCCAATTTTTTCTATTATCTAAAAAGGACCATACCGGATTGGTTTCAACTTTTTACCTTCACCTGTCAGTCTTTCCTTACTAATGTGAAGCCATACCATATCACCTACAACAAATTGGTGATTAATACGATGTTTTTCATGCCTGGCTTTGTCCTTGGCTTGACTTTTCTCCAATTGAGTATGAATAGTTTGATGAATGAGCTGTATTTGTTCAATGAACTTCTTGGCTTGAATGGCTTCTTTTGGTTCACCAACAGATGTATCCTATCCATAGCAAACATCTAAAGGAGATTTAGGAAAGTATCCATAACAAAATTCAAATGGAGATTTCATAATAGAAGAATGAAGTGCCCGGTTATATGCATGATGTATGTAACACAATTTTTCATCCCATAACTTTGGATTTTTATTACTATAACCCCTAAGCAAATATACCATAGTTTGGTTCACAACCTCTATTTGTCTGTCAGTTTGTGGATGAATTGCAGTGCTCTTTTTTAATTTAGTGTCCATTAGTCCACACAAAGTTAACCAAAACTCCCCAATAAATCGAGAATCTTGATCAGAAATAATTGAAGTAGGCAGACCAAAATGAACCCATATATGTTTAAAGAACAAATATGCAGTGCCTTTGCTAGTAATTTGCTTAGTGCAAGGAATCAAAACACACATTTTGCTAAATCTATCCACAACTACATATAAATAGTCATGTTTTATTTGTGTCATAGGAAATCCCCCCACAAAATCCATAGAAATACTTTCCCAGGGGCGAGTAGGAATAGGTAGAGGAGTGTAAAGTCCCAATTTCCTATTACTAGGTTTACTTGTGGCACATAGAGTACATCCCCTTGTATATTTAGCAACATTTTCCTACACACAAGGCCAATAAAAATACATCTTCAAATGTGCAACCATTTTAACAACTCCAAAATGAATAGAAATAAGAGAAGTATGTGCTTCTCTAATCATGTGCACCCTCTCATTTTGAGGAATACATAGTTTTCCCAAATGATACAAAAGATCATTGTGTACATGATAGTCTAATTCTTCTACTTGTCTACTACTCATCAAGTCTTTATAAACATCCTGAAAATCAAGATCATTAACATATTTTTCTTTATAACTTTCATGAGACAAAGAACCATGTTGTAAAAGAATAGATGCAAAAACCATAGGAGGCCTAGATAGCATATCTGCAACCTTATTCTGAATACCTTTTTTATACTTTATCATAAGATGAAATTATTGTAAGAAACCCATCTAATGAAAATGTCTAGACTGTTGTAGTTTGGTTTGTGATTGAAGATACTGTAAGGGCTAATGATATGTATGCATTATTGTCTCTTTGCCCATTAAGTAATGTTTCCATTTTTTTAACACTTTGAACCAATGCATATAATTCCTTATCATAAGTTGGATATTTTCTTACTACACTTGTAAAGGTTTCAAAATGATAACAAAATGGTTTCTTACCTTGCACTAAAATAGCTCTCATAGCATACTCACTTGCATCTGTCTCGATCTCAAATGGTTGTTGTATATCAGGAAGTGCCAAGACTAGAGCAGTACTTATCTTTTCTTTCAAAGTATCGAAGGATTTTTGATGTTTGCCTCCCCACTGAAAGACCTATTTCACACTTGTCAAAGAATGCAAAGGTGATGCAATATATGAAAATTGAGCAATAAACTTTCACCAAAACTGTACTGCACCAAGAAAACTTCTAACCTTAGTTGTGTTAGTGGGTGTAGGCCAATTAACAATGACTGCCACTTTTGCAAGATCAATTTTAAATTTACCATGTCCTACAATGTAACCCAAGTATATCAAAGAGGTCTTGCCAAATTCACATTTTGACATTTTTAGATAAATTTTTTCCCTTTGTAATGCATCCATGACTTTCTTAATGTGGATCACATGCTCTTCCCATGACTTGCTAAAAATCAATATATCATCTAAGTAAACTATAACAAAATCATCAAGGAATTGTCTAAAAACATCATTCATCAATCTCATTAATGTAGTCGGGGCATTACACAACCTGAAAGGCATAACAAGCCATTCAAACAATCCACATTTTGTCTTAAAGGCAGTTTTCCATGCATCACCTTCATTATTTCTTACTTGATGATATCCACTTCTCAAATCCAACTTAGTGAAATAAATAGCATGTTTTAATTGATCCAACAAATCATCTATATGAGGAAGAGGGTAATGATTCTTAATAGTAATTTTGTTTAAAGCACAAAAATCAACACACATTCACCAAATGCCATCTTTCTTTGGCACCAAAATAATTGGTGAACCAACAGGAGATGAACTTGAATGAATAACACCTCTATCCAATAGATCCATTACCTGTTTCTTGATTTCCTCATTTTCCACCACTGATAACCTATACATGTCAATGTTAGGGAGAGGAGAATCATGCAATAGTTGAACTTCATGTTGAACTCCCCTTTTGGGAGGTAAGCCCTTAGGATCCTGAAATACATCATCATAAGTAGAAATGATTTCAACCAATTCATTCTTGTGTCTAGGATCACACTTTTCCAAAGCTTGAGAATATTCTTTTTCCTTAGACTTAATCAACATGAGACAAAAAGTCTTGCTTAAATTAAATAGTCTTTTCATTTACCCTACTATAAACAAGGAAAGAATTATTCTAATGTGATGTGCTCTAACTATATATTCAATGCCATCCTTAACAAGCAAGTACTTATTCTCCTCTCTATAGAATATTTCTTTTCTATCATAAAGATATGGGCTTCCCAAAATAATCCAACATATGTCCAATGGAACAACATCCAACTCAACCTCATCTACAAACTTGGATGTGATGGCAAACCTTAGCCTACAAGTTTGTGAGACTTGTAGCTTCGCATTGTCACACACCCAACCTAGTGGATAAGGCTTCAGATGGAGATTGGTTTGTAAGCCTAGCTTCTTAATAACTTCTTCATAAATTAAATTTTCTTGTGAACCATTATCAAATAGAGTGTCAATCTTCGTATGCTTTGAAACAACTCTAATGTGGAACAATTCATTTCTTTTCTTATCAACATGCACAGAATTTTGTCTAGAAGAAGATGCATCATTAGATGACTTAGTGCTAGAAATTGAAAGAGAAAAATCATTATGTAAACCCATAGCTATGATCTTAGTTTCATCACCTGAATCTGATCCTAAGTCTTGAACCATAGCATTAGCCTTCTTTTCTTTCTTTTGAAACCTCTTAGGCCTTAACTCAGGATGTAGTTTCCAACATTTAGAATCATCATGATTTTTCTTGTAATGATTACAAATTGGTTTTCCTTCTTCTTTTTTAACAGTAAAAGTGGATTTTTGTTTACCCTTTCCTACTGAACTTTCCCTTTTGGATTGCTTAACATTAGATTGCTTACTTTTAGGAAAATATTCTTTTGATTTTTTTCCTCTTGCCTCTAAATGAGTGTCTTGAACACATACTGCATCTAAATTAGTGGGATTAAACATAAGAATCTTATGTCTTAAGTAACTATGCAACCTACATATATATTTTAGCAGTGTTTCTTGTGTGTATAGAGGAACATTCAAAAGTAAAGATTTTTTCCTAAAATTTTGTGTATAATCTTGAACACTTTGGCCTTTTCCTTGTCTGAAACTTTGCCAATCCATCATGGCTTGTTGCATATAGCCTAGAGGATAGAATTGATTTTTGAGTTCTTCAATAAATTCATTCCACATAGAAATTAGGTTACCTTTTTGAAGCTCAGCTTCTTTCAACTTACTCTCCCACTAGATGAGAGTTGTACCTCCCATACAAAGAGAATCCAAATGAGTTTTTGACTCATCCCCTACAATATTTTGGACCCTACAATAAACTTCAATCTACTTGACCCAATTATCCAACTTTTTAGCATTAACTTCGCCATTAAACAATGGTAATTCAAACTTAATATCCAATTTTAGTGAATGGAGAGATTCCATAGTTTTTTTACCGTCATCTAATGGAGAAGGTTTTTTGGTTTCTTTACCTTTTGATTCTTATGAATCACCTTATTTTTCATTCTCAAATTTCCTTTGTTTGTCATAGTATAGTTCCTCAACCATGCTTCTCATGTCCATGAAAGCTCTGTAGAAGGCTTCTTTAGATTCCATCTCTTCTTTGGCCATCCTTGAAGCATGCCTTAAAAAAATCTCTAGATTATACTCAATGAGTTTTCCTTCACCCTTTTGGGATTTAGACCTTGTCAACATACACTAGCAATCACTGTTAAATAATAACCACTATGATACCAAAAATCTGATCTGTAAATTGAAAATATAAGTGTAGTACATTAAAAAATCACTTGTTCATGTTTAAGATATCCTTCAAATTCTTGCTTTATTGTGTTTAATTTTGCATGAATAAATTAAAATTAGAATTAAAATGAAGATCAGAATGTAATAATAATCAAATAAAATCAAAGATATCACCAGCAAATTGATAACGAAGTTCGGCTTCAATAGCCTATGTCTCCAGGTCCATTCAAAGTGAGGACCTTTCTCATTAGTTTTGTGTAACAAATGGCTTCCAAAACCTTTACAAGTATTCAATTCACCTTCTCTAATCTTTATTTTCCTGAAAATATTTCTCTTAGACCTAAAACAAAATCTCAAATCCATACAAAGCAAAAACAAGGCTCTAATCCTCTTAATTCTCTTTACACAGTTAGATTTTCATGTCAATACAAGTAAAAATTACTCCCTTTTATAACACTTCAACCACCGTGGCTAAAGTGGTCAAGACCTTAGCCTTTTAGGCGCAATGTCTCAAGTTCCAAACTCTCTTCCTCCATTTTAGGTGCCCAGGGAAGTGGGCAAGGGCGTCCTTCCTCCATGAGTGCAATTTGACCAAGGAGTTAGTCCCAAATTTGCTAGGAAAGGTTGTTTTAATGCTTAAAATATCAAGTTTGTTGAATTTTTCAAATAACAAGGATTTGGGTGCCAACTTTGGCCACCACCTAGCCTATTCAAACACTTAGGAATGAGGAATGTGCTTAGTGTTTGTGGCATGGAGGTTTGGCACCTATTTTGATTTGAAAATGTCAAATATCATGTGCATCAAATAAAACACCTAACAATTTTTTCCCCCTAATTATTTTCCATGTGTCAAATGGAGATTGGTCTACTTGGCATTTCTCAACTATGCCACATCACTTTTGACATCCCTATCACATGATTTCTTCAACTGGAGCATTCAGACTCCATTTTTTGAACCACAAAAAGTGCTAGAAAGCTCTCGACGAGTACTAAAATGTGTAAATGATTTGAACTAAATTTGAAGACTTTTAAAAATAGAACGGTACATGGATCCACCTAGATCACACTAGTCATGCTACTAATTATAAATTCCTATGGGAAAATTAGTATTATGGATATGATCTATTATATCTTAATTATAACTACCTATGGGTAAACTAGGGGTGACATTTGTTTATTTTTCCTTGACATACCAACTAGCCAATCCTATGTCATACTATTCCATTATGCCAACTGTGCCTATTTTATTTGAATTGGCTACTACACTAGTCAGATTCCTCTATTGTAAGGTGGAACTACTATGAACTAGGGCCATTTTGGGACTATGTGGGTCATGCTTAATTTATGTTGAGGTCAACTCAATCCCTTTTTTTCTATTCTCTCACCATTTTATGATCAACCTTTCAAGTTAGAATGCTCTCACATTTTTATGAGCTTGTACCATTTAGTGTCTCATCACTCTTGAATGAGTTGAGATACCTCAAAACTTTCAAAATCATTTTTAAAAGCATTTAGGAAAACCAAAAAAATTAACCACTTCATTACTTTAAGGATTTTTGGAGCCCTCACCAAGTCATAAGAAATCACTTGTTCCTTATTTTCCCCATCATTTTTGTCCTTGTCTCACACACTTTTCATTTGAAATTCCATTCTTATTCTTCTAACACATCCATCATGTTTGTTTTTCTATCATCATCATTTTTCTTCTATCTCAATTCCTAGGAGAACTACATTTAGCATGAATTTTTTATTAGATCATTACATCCTTAGAACTATGTAGGCAACATCTAATTACCTAGTACATATGGAGACAACTCAGCCATCCCATTCTTTTTCTTCTATTCCCACATTTTGTTCATTTGTTAAGTTATCTCCTATTTTCTAGGGGGACTATTCTACATCTTGTTTGTGTCACATTATTTGTACTAACATTATGGCTAACTATTGTTTATTTATTTGTTTGTTGTGTTTTCTTTATGTTTTATTTGTTTATTTATGTGCATGTTTATTTACTTTTAGTACTATTTCATTTGATTTAATCTATGTGTTTTCATTAGGTTATTCTTTGCACACTATTATTGAGTTAATCCATATTCAAATTTTCACATTATCATCATGGATTTTATCACTATAACAGTATTTTCCATTGAGTATTAGATCATAGGAGTCAGCCCTTATGTATATTTCAGCCAAGTCCTCATGGTGTTATACCATGTTGCCTACCATTAAGTGCTACAACAAAAATCAGCTTTAAAAAGTCTACAAAATAATGGTAATATCAACATTTCCTTATCATCAACACTAGCAACAATCCTGATCATATCCAAATCATATCCCAAATAGAGTAATTAGACAATGAAATAATTTCAACCTTTATTAGTTTTGATGAGCATCTCCCTACTAGTAGGCTATTCTAATTCATCGTTATCCTTTGTATCAAGTTATCATCATCATGTTTTCAATCATCAACCATCAATCTTGTTTTCCATAATTAGGGTACAATTCTTATAACTACATTTAGATAAACCATTTTACACCATCCCACCTTCATTCTCAATGATTATAACTACCTCTAGGAAAATCATTATGTTATCATACTATGTTCTGCACTATTGGGGTATAATGCTTGTAATTGACTTTAGAAAAACCATTGTACATCATCCCACTTGCATTCTTAGTTATTTTTACTACTTTTGGGAAAATCACTATGTTGTCAACCCATCATTTTCATTTTTTTGGTCCATTCATTTCCTTATTTTGAGGGAACATTTTCCAACCCCTTTTTTACCATTCGCTCCCTTGAGGGAGAATCTATAGTTCATCCATTGACATTGAAATCATAAGCACAATATAATAGTTTTATTCTTTAAAAATATGTTACTTTACTTACAATTTTTAATGCCTTCCCAAATAGGGGTAAACTATAGACACATAAAATTGTCCACCAATGTATTTATACCTAACTTTACATTAATTATTACCAACCTTTGAACATCTGGCTTAATAATTTCTAAATGTCTTGAATTTGGCTCCATAACATGTAATTAAATCAATTTGGCCCAAAAATCAATTAGATAAGATAAATACATAAATCAATTAATTCAAATCTAGTAACAAATGTTCAAATTCATAAAAGGAATTAATTAACATGAAAATCCTAATAAAATTCCTAATTGACCTCATCCTTAAGTATTAAATGAATTATCAAAAAGGAAAATTTAAATTCAAAACAATATCTTAGGACTGAATCATTAAATTTTGCAAGTTGTCCAAAATGTAAAATATCTCAAATCACACCTATTCCTTGCTAATCATGAGCTTTGGACACCTTTAACCTCTACTAGGGTTAACTAAGAAAACCTAGGATAGGATTTAACTCATTCCAAGTTGATTTCATAGCCTATAAATGTAATCATATAGTCCTTCATTTAGGGAGCTTGTAACATAGTAAAGTTATAATGCAGGATTTAAGGAATAAAGAAAATACATAGAGTTATAATGCTAAAATTCCAAGCCATGCCACTTTGAGAAATTAATCCATATCAAAACAACCAAGCATGATGCTAAGAGGAGATGGAGATAGTCAAGCCCCATTTATGAGTACTGCTTGAGCACAATCTAAGCAAGCTAAATGAAGATACCACATGGAGCATTTAAGGAATTGGTAAATAATTTGTGTAAGTTCTTTCTATTTTTAGTTGTGATTTGTTCATTTATGTTTCTTCTCTATGATCCTCCCTTTGATCTAGGAAAGGTAGTGTTATGGATGTTAGTATGTTATGTTTTCATTTTGAGTTGATTTAATTATGAAGTTAACATATGATCTAACCATCATCCTTGGATTCCTTGATCAAAATATAAACATCATTTCTTCTTATGCATTTAAACAACTACAACTAATTGAAATAGTGGTAGTCTAATCACCCACCATTCTAAGATCCTTCAATGGTACCATTTCCCCTATGTTAATAATGGTAGTAATTCACATTCACTTAGGCACTCAAGTTCTCCCTAAATTATTCTATGTTATTGAAGGAGAATTTTAGTATAATATTATCCTAAGATGTCCATGGATATGTGCTATGTACTACATTCCTTCTACATTACATTAGTGCATTAAATTTGAATATGAGGGGAAAATACACAATATCCTAGATGATCCCCATCCCTTCAAAATTTGTAACCTTACCTTTCAACCCAATGAGATCATAATTCCATTACAACGTGCTACCCCATCCTTATCCAATGAAGCATCCACTATCACAACCATCCCTCCATCGAAACTAGGTAATGAATCCATCGATTCTACCTTTCATCAACTTTAAATCATAGAATACCAATTACTAACACTTAATACCCTCCCTACTTTGTAAGAATATGGATGTCCTAATAAATAACCATCTTATTGTTTAAATCTAGGGGAAATTATTCCCTTTGGTCCACCATTCCCTTACACCCATTTGATTTATGGGGGAATTGACTATCCTTCTTCAAGCTCTTCTAAATAACTTTATGCTAGACCATTTACATCTAAATTTTCATTTCTTGATAAACCCCATTTCATAGAAACATACCTAGAATAGTGCACCTGGAAAGGTTTTAGTATGAAACATTATGAACAGGGCCCACACAAGGTTATATTAGGGGAGTTTAGAAAACCCCATGAGAAACACAACCTTGGATTCAATAAAAATCCCAAATCCTCCTTGAATCTCACTCTTCCCCCCATCATTGAAGAGGATACACCATCCTCACCATCTAACCCCTTCCTTGACTAACAACATCATATCCATTTAGTCTAACTTTTTTTTAGTTAATTCTATTTTAGTAGACCTTCTCATCTATCAATGTGATGGTAAGGCCTTAACCATTCCCCTTTCTTACCCTAACATGATAGGGTAGGAATCTCCCACCATCCTTATTCTTTAGTTATAGGATGATGAGTTCATCTTAACTCATTTAGGCACTAAGAACTCCCATCTGCATAAAGCCCTTCCATTAGAAACCTCTACTCTCCTAAATGAAGCCATTATTGATGTTAACATAAGATCCCTAAATACCACATGAACAATTAATATCAATAAATCCTTATATCCTTAGGAATATAAAGATTTCACTACATTTATAATAGATCATGGTGAGGCATTCACTTGGTCCTATAGTGATATGCCTAGTATCGATCCCACCATCATCATCTATAATATTGTTACATTTCTTGATGTTAATCTTATCAAGAAGAAGCTTCAAAAAATGCATCTTTATATTATACTCTTTGGTCAAAGAAGAGTTACAGTGCCTCCTATCCATTAATTTTATACAACCCATTGATTACCCTCAATGGGTATATAACATCATCTCTGTAACAAAGCCTATAGGGGGACTTTGCCTTTGTACTAATTTTTGAGACCTCAGTCTCACTTTTTGAAAGGATGACTTCCTTCTCCCTAATATTGATTAGTTAATTGATTTTACTTCTAGCCATGAAATTTTGTCACTAATGGATGTTTTTTATAGATATAATTAGATCCTTATCACACCATAAGACCAAGATAAGACCTCGTTTATTACTCCATGGGGAACTTTCTGTTATTGCATTATGCCTTTTGGCCTAAATAATGCAAGCTCTACCTATAAAAGAGCCATGATCTACATTTTCCATGATATTATCCATAATATTATGGAATATTATTTATATAACCTCCCTGGTAAATCAAAGTTACAAAAATATCACATTTCTAATCTAAAGGTTATTTTTAATCACTTAATTCAATTTTGCACCCATCTAAATTCTAAGAAATGCATTTGTGGAGTATTGATGGGTAAACTCATAAGATTTATTATCTCCATCCATGTGATAGAATTCAACCCTACCAAAATAAAATCCATTCTATAAATGCCACCTCCATCCAATCTTAATCAACTTCATAGTTTGTAAGGTAAATTGTAATCTATCTATCATTTTATCTCCTAGTTATCTGATTATTCTCAACCTTTCCATCAACTTTTAAGGAAGGATATCCATTTTAAGTGGGATATTGGTTATCAATAATATTTTGAAGCTCTTAAGAGTTACCTTCTCTCACCATTATTTCTCACCCCTTTGAAAGAAGGACAACCATTCTTGTATATTTCTACTACTAGCCATGCCCTTGGAGCTATGATATCCCATCATGATGAGTAGCATAAAGAACAAGTAGTGTACTGTATCAGTCATACACTTTTTAAATATGAGATGCATTGTTCTCATATTAAATTTTTTTTCTTAGATCTTATCTTCATCACTACTAATATGTGACATTATATACTCAATCATAAAACCTACATCATCACAAGCATCGATCTTCTGAAAGTTATGCACTCCAAGCCTTATCAAAATTAGCAAATGGCCAAATGGCTTATGATTTTTGTAGAATTTAATCTAGATTTTATCCATCAGAAGTTAGTTAAAGGTCAAATTATTACTAATTATCTTATTGAGCTCCCCCCTTTTGATAATCAACTCGTTAACTATGAATTCTCAAACAAATCTATAGCCTCCATGTCTCACCATATTCATAATATCAAATGACTCTTTTCTTTGATGGATCGAAATATGAATGTGGTGGGGGAGATATAATTATCCTAATTCCTCTTAGGGGAACACCTATACCTCTATCCTCTAAACTTGATTTTGATTGCACTAATAATATGGTAGAGTATGAGGCTTTAATTATAGGTCTCCAAGCCACCTTAGATTTAGGTATTAAAATGCTCAATATTTATGATGATTCATAGCTCATGATTAACTAATTCAAAGGCATGTATGAATGTAATAATGAAAATCTTGAAAAGTATAAGACATTAATTGATCAGTTGCTATCCACTTTTGATCATTTTATGATCCAAGCCACCCCCTGATCAAATAACAAATTTGTGGATACTAAGGCCTCCTTAGCCTCTTTTATCTCATCCTCATCTTAGGAATCAAAGTTTTTTTACCTCATTCATAGGATTAATCAACCTTACTTTACCAAAATTTATCTCTTGTCCATCCATAATATGGAGGAAAATCCATTAGATCTTTAGTGTCCATAGATATTTAATTATCTATCTAGGGGGATTACTCCTTTGGATCTATCTAAAAATACTAAATGAGCCTTTTAACATCATGTCACCCATTTTATCATACTAAGAGGTGTACTTTATAATAATGTTTTTGATAACATCTTCTTCATTTTCTCCAAAATCATGAAGCTATACTTGTTATCAAGGAAGCTCATGATGGATCATGTGGTGGACACTTTAATGGCCATACTATATCTAAAAGAATATTATAGTTGGGAAATTATTATCCAATTTTAAATCAAGATTTTTATTAGTAATTTAATAAGTGTGTCAACTATCAGCAACATGCTAGCTTATCCCATATCCCTAGCCAAGCATTGTAAGTCGCTCAAGACTTTTGGCCTTTCTCCCAATGGGGAATTAATCTTATAGGTCAAATCAATCCTAAATCATACCAGCATCATGGGTTAATCATTACCACCATTGAGTGTTTTACTAAGTGGGTGGAAGCTATCCCCTTATCTCAACTAAAGTAGATAAAATCATTAAGTTCATTACTCAAGATATCAGTCACTTTGGCATCCCTCATAAGATCATAAAAAATAATGGGAAATATTTTAAGAATAAAAATATTTAAGATTTCTATGATTATTTTATAATTAAGCTTAGTTTTTCCTCACCTTACTATCCTCAAGCTAATGGTCAATCTAAGGCATCCAAAAGACTCTAGTCAAAATACAACCAAAGTCATCAATGAAGTAGGCAAGAACTGACATTTGCATGTTCCCTGTGCCTTATGGTCTTATTAAACTATTATTCAAACCCATATAAGTGCTACACCTTTCTCCCTAGTCTATGGTAATTATGGTGTACTTCCTCTCAAAGTTTATATTCCATCCCTTTTCATATCCCTAAAAGCTATCATTTTTAGGGATGACTTTCATCAGGAAAGATCAGCCCATCTTGAACTCTTAGATGAGAATCACTCGGCTTTCCTTGACCATTTACATGTATATCATGTATGAAATAAATATGCCTATAATAAACATTTAAAACAACATTAATTTAACATTGGTGACCTTTTTTTAAAATAAAATCAACATGTAACTAATAATGAAAAAATTAAAAGGGAAAATTTGCTCTGAATTGGCTCAGACCATATATCATCACCCGTAAGTATGGATTGGGGGCATACCGATTAACCTCTCTTGATGGAAAATCTTAGCACAAGCCTCTTAATACCTTGCATATGTGTCCTTTCTACTGTTAATCAATCTTATTCACTTTGGTTAGCCTATTTTAGTTTCTAGGTTTCATATCCAAATTACTATTATATCAAATAATGATATTTAGAAACATGTGGTTATCTAGAAGCATTGCCTATTATTAACCTTAAATATGAGTACCCCATCTCTATTAATAACATGCTCTAATTAGATAAGCTTCA